>LXGT01000241.1:0-47847 GCA_001640655.1 Endoconidiophora laricicola | reverse complement strand
GCTGCTTCACGAAGTATGCAAAGGTCACTACTGACCTCCTGCTCCCAGGGTTCTGCTCACTGGGACAGGAGAGGCACCTTGATAACATCTCTCAGTTATATCTAGCTTCCTTAGATCTCAGACTGCCTAATGCGGACGCTGATCCGCGCAAAGGCAGTATAATATATAACATTAATCAATCAATCAGACAATATAATACCACCTATAACTGAGTAAATGTTTGACCAAGAAACAAGTTAAATTATATGTAAATGGGAGAAGGTGACAACGTCATTCGTACATGGATGGTTCAACCTCCACTCTTTTATTATTTCTATTTACAATCATTGTTATATAGCTACACGTCATTCGTCGTATTGATATTGTACTAGATATAATGATTAGTTTATAAGTGCATGCAAAAAAGCATATCAGTTGAGAACAAGCCTGTAACGCAAATAATGTTAATTATATATATGTAGTAAGATGAAAATAAGGATAGAGTACGGTAATACTAGTCTAAGAGAGCATTACGTGGAGTACATGAAATGATAACTGGTAATACTAGTCTAAGAGAGCATTACGTGGAGTACATGAAATGATAACTGGTAATACATGAAGATTACTAGTACACTCATAAGTTGACAAGACGCTGTAAGCGTTATAGAATTCCTACCTCATATTATTGCAGGGAAGTATAAATGCACATTGGCAACAATGGCTGATATCAAATATGGATAAGACAAGAAGATATGGAGAAGGAACTTAATTAAAAAAACGAGACATATAAAAAAAACAAAAGGTCATAATACTGGCGTTAAAAATTTTGATTTCGATAACGAAAATGATGGCGTGGAACTCTTGATATGATGGTGATATCATTAGCTACTATTGTTGTGCACCACAGATCCAGAACTGGAAAGAAATGAAGACTTCGACTGCAAGCTAGCCAAAGACACCATCCTACTCAACTGATACGGATGTCGAGGTTGAGATAAGCTCTCTATACTAGAAGAGTGCATGAGACTTCTCTTCTTTTTTAGAGGTGTTGTTGGCGCTGTCAAATACGATGCTGCGGCTATAGACCCGTTCTTTGGCATGGAAGATGGTGGTTGCATATGCATATCATATGAACGACCTGGACTTTCACCGCTTCGAGTTGACGGTACAGTGCTGACATTTTCGTCATCGACTGCATCCATATAGTGAAAGCTGCGTGAACTCAAGGAACTATGGAAGCTAGCATCATCATCACCATCGCCATCGCCATATAGATACTCGTCATCTAGTAGAGATAGATCTAGCGGCTGTATAGTCTGCAGAATCTGCGCAAAATGTGCCATCATTTTGCGGAACTGGGCGCCTGGAAGCGGCTTAGTTGAGTATTTGGCACGCTCGTAGAGAGCGAGAAATTCGGAAACAATAGGGGTGAGTGGAAGCACGTTCAGTATGGCGAGATGATTGACGTAATCACGCAAGCTCATGTTCACTTGAAGGTGCAAAGCAGCCACAGCATCGGGGTTTAGAATCGGCGGGTTTGAGCCAAAAGTGCTGTCGACAGGCGCGCAAACAATTGCTTTGGCTTCAATCATAGAGGGTAGTTCACTGAGCACTACGCTGTACTGGACATCAGGCATATCGCTAGCATTCGGTGATGACCACCCTGGATGTTCTATGTCGTTCCAGATTGCAACAGAAGACGCTGGGATCTCAAGCGCAACACTTCCGTGTTCTGGGTCACCATTACGCAATTTCAGCGCGGGTGCCCGGCGCTCTTCGGAGCTGTCGCGTGTCGGTACTAGAGCAATAACAGGGTTTTCGGCTAGGTTTCCGTACGAGCCAGCAAACTCGTGCAGAAGTCGCGGACGAGAAGCGAAGCCAATGGCAGCGCTACGGCTCAGACAGCTGTTAACCATGCGCCAAACGGGGTATTTAACATCGGTGTTTTCTATGGGAATCCATGACTTTGGGATCGCGCTCAGCGCTGTTTTGTTAATGTACAGGCGAGTGAAGTAGATGAATGCCATAATGCCAATGGTGAAGATGTACATAACGGTGACAATCCAGATGTTGTTTTTTTGCTTGTACTTCCATGACTGATAAACGGCATCACCGGGCGTTGCCAAAATCAATATCATTAGAAGCGCATAGATGATGGTGTATGAAGCTCCGTAAACGATACGGAAAATGGTCCGTGGGGATATCATCGCGAAGGCATTTTGTTGAGATTAGGCGATGAGAAACGTGAGATGGCTCAAGGACACCAAAGTATAATCGATCCAATAATCGGCCAGGAGGAATGAGTAGACAGAACCAGGTTATTTCTGCAGTGGCGTCGGATTGATATGAATTCAAGACTGTGATGATGAATGTACGACCTTGATGATGTTGAAAGGCCAATGGAGGTTGCCAGGAAGCCTGGCAAAACAACCAATATGTTGCTATACAAGTGATTAGACCAATATAACAAAGACGATTAGATTAGAAAGGATTATCGTAGGTAGAGCTCTACAAATGGAAACGAACAATAGTCCGAAGAATGAAAGACAAAAAGTGGGAGACAAGTAAAGAACGAAGAGATGCTAATGTCCAGACGCGAAGTCTAGCTCAACTATAGTGGCCAGAAAAAGGTTGGTAGGGAGGGAAATTTAGAGAGGCGAAAAGTAGTAGTACGGGCAGCTCCTAGTTGCTGGGAAATTAGCCTCTGTCCTTTTGGCTTGCAATGATAATGACGCGCCCCAACGCATAAACAACGGACAGCTTTAATTGGCTAAAAACAACTTAGTATTGAGGTTATGAAGGTTGTATATCAACGCCTATGAATTCCATTACTAGACAAAAGGGCTCAAATAACCCGTACAATAGAAAACAAAGGAAAAAATAATTTAACCCAAAAAGTCCACAAAAACAACCACACAAACGCCCCTTTCCGCAAAGAGGGGATATCCAAGTCCGAGGATAGTAAGGAACCCAGTCGCGTGTGAGTAGAACATAAAGGACTGCCTGAACCTTTCAGAAAGAGGCGATCCGTGTCCCTACTGAGGAGGTTCCCGAGTTGGTGCAGTGGTCTGCGAGAGAGACGGCGATGTCTGGGGAGGGGGGATGGCAGCGGCGATCGTCGCCGGGTGGTCCTCGAGCTTGGGATAATGAAGGACGTTGGATCTCAGCCAAATAAGAGAAAAATCTGCAAAGCACGCATGACTGGCATGCAATGCCCTTAGGCAAGCCTAACTAAGCGGGGGGAGGAGAGTTCTCATTGTTATGATCAAAATGACAATTGTTACTCAAAAGTTGCCATATCAAGGGCTATAAGAGGAAAGGTTGAGTAGATTGAGGGTTTACATTGTACGAGTAGGGTTAATTGTAGTGAGAAAAATAAACATTCTATCTAGCAACTAGTTAGTTCAAACTTGGCTTGGCCAAACTTACAAAATAAAGCCCAACTTTGACTTAGATATCCTACTTCTGTAAGAGAAGTACAGTATTCTCCCTCGGAGGTACCGTTTACCGGTGCTGGTCTCAGATAGTTCACCACCTAAATCATGTTTCGGCGGAGCTAACTCACCCATGCGAGTTCGGTAAAAAGACTCACTGGCATGCTTGTATTGAACAACCATCTATATACGATTTGAAGGCCTACCATGTTGATAACCCGTCTTCTACGGGCCTAACCCTCTCAATCCTGCTTCGGCAGGGCTCACCTATCATTTGATTTCTGTTTGCTTTGTGTTTATAGTGAGCTAGGACTCGCCTAGTCATCTTAATATTAACACAGCCTTTCCCCACGCTTTGTTGGACTTTCCTGAAGGCATTTCACGCCCGTCATGCGTGTTTTGCAATTAACGCCCTATTGCTGAAACCCGAGTCTTCTTTGATCCCTCTCGAGGAACTGGCCTCACGTTAATCGCCTGCTGCCTTTCCCCCCCATATCACGTAACTCAGCTCTAAACTGCCAACCTGAGAAATATCTCAATATGGACCGCTTCTTTCTGAAAGGCTTGAGCACTCTAAAGAGACTCATACTTCTGGGTATGTTAGACTGATAACCTCACTGAAAATAGGGACTGTTGGTGGTTTCAAAGACGTTCTGCTCCATACTCTTCCAACCATCCTGACCATTCCACTCCTTAAGGACCCTGAGCGAATCACTGTCTTCCGCTTCAATGATAACGAATGTGGACTCATAGTCGTCGATGAACTTCTTATTAGGGTTCTTCTTGCGCAGAATTGCTAAAACTTCGTCGCGGGCTGTAGATAGGGCCATGGCTCTAAGACGCTGACTATAGACAGTCGGATCAAGGATCGCGGCCACATGCAGCAAAGCAATGTCCTCAACATCGACGAAGGGAGCTATCGGTTATTGTTAACAATCTTCTTTCAGTGCGGATGACTTGGGAAGAGTAACTCACTAGCTGGGTAGGAAATATTATCGGTGATGCCATTGTACAGACTTGAGACGGTAGGAGATACTCTGTTGTGCCCGATGTGAAGCGATGCCCCAATGGTCTGACCCGGCAACACGACAGTGATTCCAAAGGCGGGCTTCTTATCTTTCTTGAAATCCTAAATGGCCTTTTAGGCTATAAGCTTGCTTGCTGCGTACACATCCCAGCCGCGGGTAGGTTCAAAAGGAGGGGAAGCAAACGCGAGATCTACCTGTTTGTTGTTCCAAGTGTCATCAATGACTTTCTGAGGCTTAGAAATGTCTAGTTCTGCAACAGCGGTTACAGAGCTGGTGTACACAATTGCCTTGACTGAAGGCTCGTTGGCTGCAGCCCTCCAAGAGAGACGTGACGGCCGCAAGGACACCAGGGACAAGCTCGCTGGCATCAGGATTGAAGCTTAGGTCAGAGGCAATATGAGCGGTTCCATCAACGCCTTTGACTGCACCTTTGATAGCTCCTGGGACTCCAAAGTCAGGAGCCTCGACTAGTTCCAACAACTTGGCATACGGTGAAAATTTGGGAGACTCTTTGAGCCAAGCGGTTTAAGTTAGGTCGCGAACAGTGCCGCGGACCTTGTAACCGAGCTTAAGGAACATCCTGCTGGTTTGAGTACCAACGAAGCCAGTGGCGCCTGTGACCAGGATGGTCGAACCAGCAGGGATGGTAACACGAGAGGGGATAGAAGGAGACATCTTATAAGAGTTTAGTGGCAAGAGTAGTATATATAAGGCTAAGTTGATGTTGCTGAGGGTGTTCTTCTGCGTCAAGTCGAAATTTGAAGGCCGGACAAGATACTATCTATGTGAATCCACCTCTGTCACATTCCTCTATCGTGCTCTTGGTATTCTAGAAGATACTCTATATCTGCCTAAATCTTGAAGCATCTATAATTCCAGTGAATATCACATTGGTAGGCAGAGCTGGCCTGGCTATGGTTTGGAGGAAGGATCCTAGAGTAAGTAATTCGCACAATAGGGATCAACCAGCGTCACACCGATATCCTGTTTAGGAAAGAGCAACTCTTGGCATTTAAAAGCTCTGTCTTCTAAGTTTGCCCGTATGACAGCTCCAAGAAAGCATCGATATCCATGGTGCTACACGAGGTTTACTAAAGTTTCTATCGCTTCTTTACATAGGAGAGGAAGTTTCATGCATATTAGGATGCTACCAGCATTTGTTCTCTTTCTAAGAAAGCGTATGACTGCATCGGCCAATTTGTCATTATGTGTTGCTTATGGGCTATATATAACCTAACAGACACTTCTTAAAAAGACCAAGACTTGCTACTTCATGTCTAAGACTAGATTATTACTTCGTATCTTAGATATATCACTTAAGTTTCAGCTTCCGTGCTCTGTCTCTTGGCCGTTGCTATCAAATCAGCTATCCATCTCATTGCAAGCATGTACCATGCCACCCCAACCGCGGCCCAAGACCGATAAGAAGCTTCTTTTTTTGCTTTCTTCAACGGTATCTACTCGCTCAGCGAATACGACGCAGCAGGGCTCATCTTCAGCTGCACTACACTCAGTACGCTGAGACATCCACCGACAAGCGGCTCGTGAGGCTCATCGACAAATTCGTCTAGAGCAACGTCAACGCTTTAGGAGAGAGCAGGAATATTCGAGTACTCAGACGGACAACCCTATCGGATCCTTTCCGCCGGCGGATATAGGCCCGTCTAAGCTCTATGAATTACCAAGCATTGAAACTCTGACCTACCCTATCAGTTTGCTGTTTCGGTTGACTACTGGGAGTCAAAGGAGACAGATTGACGCAACTGAGTATGCTCAAACGCAGCAATCTGGTGCTAGCCTGTTAACTTCGCTATCAGTTGCTCGCCGAGAGATCCATTTGCTAGTGTTTGTGTGCGTCTAACTCGGTTTGAAGAGTTTCTGTTTGGCTATCATAAGTGCAGCTGACAATATGCAAATGACATGTTTTTTGTAATCTTGCATTATAAGCAATATACTTCTAACTCTGCAACAAGACTTTGATGTTGTCATGCCATATCTCACAGCTCACAGCTATTTTACGAAATGCCTGACAGAACTTGATATACAAACGGTTAGCAATTGGGGCAGTCTCGCTGTCAACGACTTAGGTATGCTTTTTGGGCTGCTGCTGTGTGCCGCCCGACATATCCACAAACAACCGAGAACCAGGCTCTGTACAATACCAAACGCTAACCGGATGCTACAAACTACAGTGCATGCAAAACCTGCGACACCTCTTGGGCGTGGAAGCTGGAGTTGATCATATCAGGCGGCTATTGCTAAACTATTTATTCTCGCCTGCGATGAGGTAAGAGGAAAAAAAAACATGCATCCGTTCGACCGGAAGAAGGCTTTTAAAAATTTGGAGAGATCTTGTAGATAGACATTGGAGATCTAGATACTGGATATCAGCATATTGAGGGCGCAAAACAGATGGTACTTCACGTAGGAAAGTCTCAAAAATATCAGAATACAATACGCGCAGAGTATATGTATCGGCAGTTTCTCGAGGGCTGGAATGGCCTCCCCACCATAACGCTTCATGAATACCTGAAGCTGTCTAGTTAACAGCACTATATGGGCTTCTTCTAGAGCAACAGAATATATTCTTATTATTCCACCCTCCAACCACCGATCACGTATTTTAGCGTGATTCTGCCCGGCTCTTCCTGAAGCACAACAAATGTGCCTGGGTCGTCAATTTGATCCAGATATTGACGAAGCCGAATTTTGTGCTGAAGATCATGTCGGGTTTCTCCTGGGATGACAAAGATGACAACTATAGCACCGGGGCTGAGGAAGGGAATATAGCGATGAATAGCAAGATGGGCGTGGGTAGCTATGTTATGGTCAGTATGATCTTTCTGAGAAATTCAATCAAGAAACACTTACAATCAACCACTAGTAGATCTACCGGGAAAGACATATCACATGGCTCAGAATGGAGATTACCAATATCCATGAACGATGTGTTTTGAAAATAAGGTTTATCGCGCATAGTCCACCATTCCCATCCTGGAGACTTTCTAACATCCCACGCCTCACTATCATCATCGTTCTCGTCAAAATTGCCAATTCTGTAGATGCGTCGCTCATCGCCTGCCTCAGTCGGGCCAAGTCGCTCGAGCGCTAGATTCATGAATATGGTAAAGCAACTGGAGTTTTCACTGATATGGACAATTGTCTCGGGTTGCAGAGATGAAACTTCCATGAAAAGATCACAGGCGGTGGAGAATTGCCAAAAAGGACCACAAATGAGGTTTTTATTGAGACTGCCGATTCGGTTGATGATGGGCGCCATGTTAATGTGTTCTTGGCTGTACTGGGCTAAGGTTTCGTAGACATCGGTACGTGAGAGCTTGAGGACTTCTAGCATGATATCCTTGAAATTATCACAGCGCAGGATTGGAAGGTCAGTTAAGCAGCTGTTGAGAAACATGAGTCGGTTTGTGACGAGCGTCTTGCAAAATATAACTATAGAACTTGTCATTTTGCATAACTTATCCGGCCATGCCAAGGTCTCGAGGAGTCGCTCGACGAACTGAATGTTTGGCTTGGCCTCCATGACTGGAATGAAAGCCCAGAGACGCTCTCCACAGGTCATGAGGACTGACATTGCATTGGCAACAAGATCCTGTGGCAAGGAGATAGGCCTGGCGAGCAATGCATCGCTAATGGTGACCTCATTGGATGGATGGGTGTGATGCCAAGCTATGACATCTATTAGCTCCGATGGAATCGAACTGAGAAAGTTTACCAAAGCTGTATTATCAGACTTGCATGCAGAACTCTCGATATTTGCAAGTTTGCTAGGAGCTGTATAGCCCAGGAACATTATGATACCGTAAGCGATCAAAGTAAAGTCTTTGGCGTCTTCAGCCGTGGGCAGCCCCATCGCGATTTGTATATTGACGAGGTCAGATCGGCGCGGAAAGGCATTATATAGGCGACTAGGGCACACGGTCATGATGATATAATATAGTGCGTGTAGCTGATGTATGTTAAGTTCAGCATTCTCACGAGGCCGATGATAGCCCATGGCACCAGACCTCTCGATCTCATCGACGGGCAGCGTATCCTCGATGGAGAGATATGCGAAGCCGCTGATTTCGAATGTGTCTCCAGACTCGGACAGCTCCAGAGCAGTTTTGCTTTCGGGGGCATTTGCATATTGCTCTCCTTCAGAGACATTAGGAATGACCAAGATCTGACTTCTCCCTGAGCTTGTTGTGGGACTTATCGTGTGGTCTTGGGCGGTTTCCTTAGGTAGAAGAGTTGACGCTGTATCAACGACCTGAGCTGCAGCGTCTTGAATCGTGGACGCTATAGGACCGTCCCAGTTAATAGGCGCATGAGAGGTATCTGACGGCAAAGTTTGAACAGCAGTATTCGTAGTAGCTTTGGCGTTAGCTGCCGCTAGGTTAACGGCAGGCGCTGCCTTTTTAGTTGCTTCTGCGGGGGATTGAGTTTGTGGCATGATAGGCGTGACAGTTGCAATACTTGCTGTGTTTAGAGTACTAACAGAATCGTTATCTGCTGAGCTTGGAGGCGAAGCGCTTGGCTCCTTGAGGGAATAAGTGCTGCTGCCAAACATTGGCACTATATCTTTAGATGCTAACAAGATAAAGTCAATGCTTGTAGCGTGACCAGATGTTTTCGGCTAGTGGTTTGGTGTGGCTTCTTCTAATCGTGGGCTGTATGAGGTTTGATGAAAGAGTCACAGGTGATATTATTTGGAAAAGATTAGGAAGGGATATTCAAAGGCTTCTTTTAGATGAAAGAGATGCCTGAATGACAGTTAGTGAAACAGATAGCTGCGTCCAGTATCTAAGAATAATAATGTTTTTTTATGAAAGTCAATTAGATGGTTGTCTGGTTGTATGCAGCTTCAAAATTCAGCTTAGTCAGACAAACCAAAGCAGGCAAATATTAGGCTACCATGAGGTAAAAATGGTCAATTAGCACACAGCAGAAAAAAGTGGGTTTTTTATAATTAATTAAGTAAGTAGTACCAGTACTTAGTGATACCTATAAGATGTAGTTATTTACCATTTTTTTAATTTTTTTAATTTATATCTTTTATCATATATCTTGATCAGCTTTTAAAACTATCTCATTTTTTTGCAAATTCTACTACTAAATAGTATCAATGATTAATCCCGTGCTCACTATGTAAGCTGAAAGGGGCATGGCAAGACTTACCCGTTCAATATCACTAATCAAAAAATTGGATACATTTTTCCAAGTTGATCAGGCAGCAATTCTAGTGGTTCTGGGATGAATGAAGACAAGCGATACAATAATCTCCGTTCTATAGCCCGGGGTCATAGACAACAACCATTAGCCCGCCCGTGTAGGGCACATGAGTAAGGCGGAAGCCATTGCCCTGATCATTGAAATAAGCGACTAGATCTTCGTAGCCAGATTCTGCAACGATGGAATTATCGGCAACGATGGTTGCTCCACGTTTGAGACGATTCTTGATAGTCTTGATAATGGGAAGCGTGAGATTGCACCAAACTAGAGGAGAGCACATAGACAAGAGGTTAGACCGTTACTTGCTTACAAGAATGGATCAGAGAAAGAAAGGGTTGTTTCACTTACTATCTAGCAGTACGAAGTCGATCTCGGGCAAATCTATCTTCAGAGTCTCTAAGATATCGCCCTCTCGTAGTTCTATCACAGCTTCGATATCCTTGCCGGCCTTCTTCCAATTTTCACGCGCAACCGCTGCCTTAGACGCCTCCAACTCCGTAGCAATGACCTTTGCCGGAACGCCTCTAGCATTTTGGCTCGCCGCCAGCGCTAGGTAATTCGTGCTGAGGCCAAAGGACGTGCCAGCTTCGATGATATTGCAGGCCCCGGTGGCACGTAGAAGAAGATATACCAGTGCACACTTGTAAAGGTCCAGCGCCACGAAGAGATCGAGGGTAGTCGCTGAGTGACCAGCGGTTGAAACGTACGATGGCTCGGCGAGGGCTTTGGTTTGCAGTTCTTCAAGCGTCTGGACCACTTGTGGCGAGGCCTACACGGACGAGAGCGCGGTGGAGATATGCTTGGCTTGAGATGCCATGGCAATGTGTGGCAATTGTGTTGCAGTTGGCTTTGGTACTTTTGGCAATCTGAGTATGCGCAGAAATTGATGCTTATTCTTGCTCTTTATATAGATTTCATCTACGGCTAGTGTTGCCAGGCTAGAATGCGCCGTCATAATCGTGGATCAGAATGGGTTTTCTCACACGTAGCGCGGCAAAGCTATTTGAAGTCCCGCCATAACCTCCCATTCATCCATCCATCATCCCCTCTCTGTTTAGATGTAAGAAAGCCTACTGAGTCTGCATTGAGTTCCGCATTGCTTCTAGCATCACATTGGCAGATTTCATGCGGCATTGTTTTTACTCCCAAATGGGGATATAGATGACGCCACTAGTTTATATTTCATTTTAAACCCCAACAGAAACTCACCCAACCCGCCGTACTGCGCATATATCTCCGTCTGGGGAATAAAGCCTGGAAATACATGGTAGTCGATTCGCCAATAGAAATCCATTTATAGGGAGCAAGCAAACGGTACGTAGGTAGTCGAATTTGTGAGTTATATATTTTGATAACAACTGTCAAGTATTCTTTTAATACCTCTACCAAAAAGAACAGCATGAAAGCACTGAAAAGATGGAAGTTTGTATAAACACAATATGTGAAGCTGAAGATGATCGGCCAGATCTTGACTGACCACTGCGCAAAAAGAAATCATCCGCTTTTCAAAATCTAAGTCGCCCGTTATCAATACACACGATATACACCAACAACAACCTGCAATCCTAAATATCTTGTCGTCACTCATCAGCAGGTCTTCTACTCTTCATCGCTGTCTTCTCCCAGTAGTTCTCCCTCGTCCTCGTCAACGATTGCATAGTCCGCAGACCCTCTCGCAAAACTGTCGCGGGTCGTGAATCTGCGTGCACCAAATCCATCACCGCCAAAGCCTTCGTCGCCGCGAAGCCGCTGGTATGCTGACCCAGCCAAGCGCCATAGACTTTCCGCTACAAGCGGCAAAGAAACTATCACAGCTACGGCAGCTGATAGTGCAATGACGGGGTAGCGAACCCATGGAGCGTCTCTGTCTAGCAGGCCATAACCTTCGGCAGACTGTTCGCCCAGGCGGATGGCGCCAAATTTGCCGCTCCAGTTGCGATACACCCACGTACCTGCAGCCACGGCAATACAAATGGGAAGCACAATGGCGAAGAAGACGGCAACGCTAGAAGTACGGCGTGATTTCTCAAACTCTTCTTCGTGGCCAGAGCAGGCAATCGGCGTGTTGACCTTGTCGAATTCATCGCCACCCTCACACGTAGTAAGAGGAATGCGACGGTAACCAGAGGGCTCGTAAAATGCAACGGCGTCTGGGTTTGCAGCACAAAACTCCTTAGCCGTTTGCGGCTTACGGCCGGCAACCAGCGAACACTGTCCATGATTATCCATTTCGAAATTGTAGTCACTATGATTGTTTTTTGTTAGTATCGGCCTAACTGTATGATACATGTTAGATACTGGAGTCAACATACCATTCATAATCGCGGCGAGTGCACTTGCAGTCTTGAGACTCTAGGACACGCTGCACCTTCTGATCGTTGTAGCACTTCTTGCCGGGCTTCTTGCGTAGATACTGAGAAACATGGCCAAACAGGCAGTCGTTGTTCATCAAAGGATGGCGTGGGTGCCACACATCATAGTCATTTTCAGTGCAGGCACCATCCGTCGCAAGACCTGTGAAATCAACACGAGTAGCAACAACATCTTCTGTCTCGGACATGGTCCAAATCAGAAAGTTTCGAGAACTTCCACTGTCTAGCGTAGTGATATCGGTGATAAAGGCTTCATTCTCTTGGAATTTGTGCTCGTTCCAAGTGTTACCCTCGTCGATAGAGTAGAATAGTTTGTTAGTTTTGATACCGACAGACATCTGGATAAGAACGAGGAGTGATCCTTGATCGCCAAAATCGGAAGTCCAGATGCCCTTTTGTACCTGCTTCCAAGAGATGCCACCGTCCTTGGACATAAATGTATCGGCATTTGTGATTTGATCAAGGTAAGGGCCAACGTTGCCAATACCAAACATAACACCAGCAGCAGTTGGCACTGAAAAGCCACGGCGCTTGTCAATGCGCTCAGTATAGTGATGGAAGTGCAGGGCACACTTGGCAGAGCCGGCGCTGGAACTGCAGCTAAAGGACTTGCCGTCCATGTCCTTGGCGGGCGGTGCAATGAACTGCCACTCAGCACCATCGTTGTGGGTAATTTTTGTCTGCAGCTTTTTGTTCTTGGAGTCCCCGGGGTTTGCAACGATGTTTGCAATAGCTACACCTTCTAGACCAGGAACCTTCTCGTAGTCAACAAAGAAGTTAGTGTCGCAGTTGACGTCCGCCAAGCTCAAGGCGTATGAAGTACCATTAGAGTTGCTCTTGATGATATTGCCACGCTCGTGATCACCCTTGACCGAAGTAGCTACAAACAGATTAACAGCGTGCGTAGAGCTATCCAGAACAGTGTACTCGTTGCTATGCTCTGGATTAAAGTTATAGGGGAAATGGGCTGGGGCGAACTTTTCTCCATCAATGCTAGCAAATGCCAAAAGATGACCATGAGCGTTTGCAACCTCAGCAGCAATCACAATGAACTCAGACATGGTGGCAAACTGCTTAACAATGATAGGGTTGCCATCCTTGTCAGCTAGCTTGGGATACTGGATATCCTCGTCAAAAAAATCGTTGCTAACTGAGAGACGAAGAGGGCTATCGCTCTCGGCGTCGCGGGCTAGGCAGACAATCTGTTTCTGGCTACGATACTTGTACGCGGAGTGGCCAGTGAACTCGCAACGGCTAACTTGGCGAGCAATTGTTCTCCAGTGGTCGCCACGGTCAACAGACAAGAATGCCTCGTGAACACAGTTGCCGCTGACCTTCTCGCAAACTTGTCCAGTGAAAATGATCCAATCCTTTTTGTCGGGATGGAAAGAAAAGGGATTTCCATTAACGGGCGGGTGGGGGAGGTCAAACTCATGCCAGTTCAGACCACGATCAATCGTGTAGATGACCTTTTTCACAGCATCACCGGTTGACTCTGGCGAGGAAGTCATGAACACAGCATCCTTGAAGCTAGAATGGGGGAATATACCGTAAACTTTATAACCTTCTAAGATCCGGGACCATGTCTTGCCTTGATCAGTGGTCAGCCAAATCTTGTCCTCGACGACGGGACTTCCGTTGCCATCCCGCCCATAAGGGCGAACAATGACAGTTTCATCGCTTTGGCTGCTTGAATCACCGCGCTCCAAGTAAATTTTCTCGAATTTCTTCAGTTCGGACTTGAATACATACTGGTCAATGCCAATGGGGCTAGTCTTGTCATCGCCTTCACCACTGCTTGGAGGTGTGCTAGGAGCATTTGTTGAATCCTTGCACTTATGGTCGACAAGATCATCTTTCTGAGAACCACCAGACCTCTTGCATTGGTTTCCGGGGATAAGACGCCAGCCAGAAGAACCCTTGAAAACAGCATCAGGCTTCTGGTCCTTGCAAACACCATCAGGGGCAAGAATAGGGCCAGAAACCTGGCATTTGTCGCCGCTGCGCACGAAGTTGTAGTCGCACTCAAAATCGGTATCGCTACAGTCACAGGCTTCAGTGACGGGGATAGGAACAGTATAGGCCTTCTTGATGAAGCACTTAGCATCCTTCTTGCGACGGCGATAAGTAAGCTTAGTACCCATGACACAGGTAGGCTTTCCATTGCTATCCGGGCGAGCATGCCAGGATTCCATATCTTTGTCTTCGCAAGTATCCTCATGAAGACCTGCAAAATCAATGGTGATGGTGTGGAACTTCTCTCGAGCATTAGAATGACCTTCGAGAATGAACTTGAGTATAGATGAGTCATCGGTGGTGAATAACATTTCAGGCTGAATCTTCAGATCATCAGGAAATTTTACCTGATCCCAACTTTCGCCATGGTTGAGCGAGTAAGAAAACTCAGTAACATCTTCGCCACGGGTATCGGCAACGGCAACCAGGATAGAGCCCTGGTCACCAAATGCATATATGTGTGGACCAGATAGCGCTTTCTTCCAGGTTACACCAGCATCATCGGAAACATAAAGGTCGGCATCCTTTAAGGCAGTAAGATAATCACCGGTATTACCATTAGCCAAAACCAAGCCAGGAACAGGGCTAGAAAACAAGGGACCGATATTGTTAGCATCCGTGATGGAATGTAGATGGATTTTGTCGTTGCCGGCGCTAATAGACTCGAAGGTTCTCCCATCATCGAACGAAATGCTAGTCTTGATTTTCTTGGGTTCATCCGTCTTCTTTTCAACATCCTCCCAATTCTCAACAGTGTTGATGAGGTAAATGCCAGGGATAGAGCTGACCTTGGAGAAATCAACATGGCCACGCACATTACGGTTGGTATGTTCGATGTTCTCCGTGAAGTAGGTACCATTCGAGTTACTGGTGAATAAAACACCCAGTGGGTTTGAGGGGCGAGTTGTCATAACATCGATCTGAATGCTGTATTCAGTACTTTCAAGGACTGTGTAGGCTTCTTGGTTTAAGCGGTGGTCATGGGTTGTCGGGAACATGGCACGATGCCAGTTTGTACCATCGTCGCTGATGTATAGGCCCATTTCATCTGTGCCCTGGGAAGTAGTTGCAGCCATCATAAACTTTTTAACAATGGCCAGATTAACTACGCCAGTAACTACTTTGTTGTCCGCCATCTTGACTTCAAGCTCGTCGATCTTGCCATCAGCTCTAGGCGCAAAGAAGTTGTCAGAGTAGAATAGACGCTGGTCTTCTTTAAAAGGAGAGAAAAAGTCGCGAACAATACAGAGCACGCGGTTGCTATCTAGTTCAGAAGAGCCAGTCGTGAACTCCGGCGAGGATTTGGCCCACCAACATCCAGAAATGTCAGTGCGAAGAGGGGAGGCGATCTCTTGAAAGTTGCTGGTTGTGTACATGGCAGTCTCTTCGCAAAAGATGCTCTCACACTTCATGCCATTGAAGATGATTCGGTCAGCATCAGTGGCGTGGAAGTGCAGGATATCTGATCGCATGCCGTTTGTGAGCGCGCCGCTGTCAAACTTTGTCCAACTCTGGCCCTTGTCAGACGTTTTCCAGTGCTCTCGCTCGCCAGAAAGAATATAAGCACGGCTGTGATCATACTCGTGCATGATGAGCATGTATGCCTTGCCAGCAGGCACACTTTCAAGCTTCTCCCAGACGTCACCGCCATTGTTAGATATGTAAATTGAGCGCTCTTCCAAGTTGTGGAAGAGCAGTGTGTTGGAACCATCAAAGTAGTTTATATTCTCTGGGCGCGACGCAAAAGAGCTGACGTGGAGCGTTGGTGAGTCGCTCTTGGCAGCTGTGAGGGGCGCCGTAGCAGTCACTGCTGCCAGGAGCTGTGCAACGGTGCCCCAGCCAAAGCCTTCGAACCGCATTGTGGCCGGGGGGGGGGGGGGGGGAAATGTGAGATCTCGGCGATTTTCGTGGGGGCGTCGTTAGGTTAGAAGCAGGTGTTGTGGGTAGTAGCAGAGCTATAGCTAGCTCGGTGGCTGTGGGATGCGAAGCTTTGTCGCAAGACAGATAGCGCAAAGCTATTATTCGGGGAAACAGGTTGCAAAGAATTGTTTCGGGAGTGTTGAAGGACGATAGAATGCAAGAGACAAAGTCAATGGCTGTCGAGAATAAGGTAGTCACTTTGAAATGTCAAAGAAGGGGAGCTGCTATTAACTCGAGCTGATTTGTGGCTTGTCGTTAAAGTAAGTAGGTAACTGTCCCAGTTGTATAAAAGTGGACAGCTACTTTCTAGGCGTTAGGAGGAATAACTTGAATAGAATGTGATAAAATTTGGTGCGGAACAAGGCAGCACCCAACCACTAGTTAAGTACACACACAGCCCAACATATATGTGAAGGTAAACATCAAGAAAAAAAGCAGTTAAAAATAGATTGAGAAAATACCGCAACGCCAGCTCAAGAATTCCAGGCGATTGAAGATTAAGATGAAAAAGAAACAGTTATTATAACGAGATTTACAGCCAATACGGCAAAAAGGAGAATATCAGGAAGCAAAAATCACACACAGACCTTATGAAGCTCGCAAATCGCCCCAAACCCTCAAACATAGGATCAATAACGTCCTCCAAGTTAGAAAGTACGATTGCAAGACGTCAGCAGCTAACCCCCCAAGCCAGTCATGTTAGGCCGCTTGCTACATAGTAAGAGCCAACGTTTCAAGCTCTCAGCGCCCCTAGTCGCGTTAGAGAATTGTGGCTAAGCTCGACACCAAATTAAGCCACCAACGCCACATTCACGCCATGTATTGTCAGCCACAGCATTTACTCCCGATTTGACTTAGTGAACGCTACAAATCATTTTTGATTGAACATTTGATCAAAGAGACACTGAGATACGCAAAACAGAATGCTAAAGTAGTAACTCTAGTGTTGAGCATGTAACATCATTCAATCTAAAACAAAACTCAATAGTCATAGCAAAGCACAAAACTAGCCCGTTCCAATGATAATGATCATGAACGTGTGATATCGCCACCAGCTCCCTTTGCGTCATGACCTAGCTCATTATCCGAGATCTATCAATACTTAGAAACCCCACATATCGCTAGTCTTCTGGTCTGGCTTGATACGAGGCACAAACTTGGGTTTGGTAGTTTCCTCCTCATCGCCGCCACCGAACAACCAGTCACGATTGGTACCCTTTGGACCACCCATACCATCACCGCCGATGTGAATTCCACGGCCTTCGGACCCTTCACTTTCACCCTGCTTCCGAGAGCCCATGCCATCACCTGCAATGTGAATACCACCCTTGCCCTTGTTGATGACAGGAGAGTAATCACGAGTCTCCCAACTTGATTCCATGTTTTCAACAGCCTTCTTGCGGTCAGATTGAATAGGACGCTTGCCTTGGGGTGTGTTCTCTCCAGCGATATCCGTCATTGTGTACTTGGAGCCTAGGTCCTTGTGACGATGGGCCATGTCACTGCTAATGTGCTTGCGAGGTGCGGGTGTAGGTGCTGACCCATCTTCTCTGTAGACATGATTCTCGTACAAGTCCGATCCGTCGTTGTGTGCAGCGCCACGAGGACGTCCTGGGGGACGATTGGCCATCGGACCATCGTCTATAATTTCGAAATGTTTCTCAGCATCACGGCGAGCCTTTGTCTGATGCTTAGAACCTACAGGAGTCTCAGGAATGGAGCTAGGTACATTGTCCCAATGAATAACATCCTGGGAGCGGACACCACGTGTAGGAATGATTTTTTGGGGAGTATTGAAGTCGTTGAACTCGAAATGGTTGTACTTGTTAGGATCAGACTTGATGCCTGAAGTAGAGTGGTTTTGATAGTCATTCGAAGGGTCCTCGTCGTTGAACACGCGGTCAGCAGTGAGGCCTCTATTACCATCCGCCTTGTTCACAACCCGCATGCTAGGTGAGTGAGATCTGTCACGCTCGCTATCGGAATCGTCATCACCAGCAATCTGATGGAGTGAGCGTTGCTTGGGGCGGCTACCAGCATAGGGCAAAGCGACGGCTGGCATGGACCCACTCTCGATCTCTTCGCGAGACCGCTGTTGATTGTAAGAGTCGTTTGAGTCCTTGGAATGGATAGCCTTTTCAAAGGACTTGATGCAGTTGGTGATTAGACGTAGCTGGTCGCTGTGATCGCGGATGGGCCAGTTGCGGCCAGACCTGCCGATAATTTCAAGCTGCTTAAGCATGGCGCCCTGGTCCCAGCTCTGGCGAATCTGGGCAATGCGACCATTGACATCGTAGTGAACAAAGTGTGTCTAGTCCGATAGTCCATAGATTAGTAACCAGTCAATACAAAGTATGGTATGTAGCAAGTGTGACCTACAATAGGTAATAAAACAGTGCGATCGGCCAGGAAGTTATCGTCAATGCCTGGCACATATGGACCGCCGCTAGTGACAAACTCCAGGATGGTCTCGAACTCTATAGCACTTGCGCCGCGACCATTGACCTCATCGAGAGCAGACTCGCCCTTCTTCTTGACCTGTTTACTGACCATGCTCAAATGCTTGATGATGTTCTCAGCACCCGACACGGTAGTGGTAGTAGTGATGTAGTGCAGCGTAGCGTCAGCTGTCAGCAACGACGAGCTAGGCGCAGCAAGAAACTGCTTGTAGACAGATGAAGACATGATGCACTGATATCGATAGTTGGTATGCAAGCCCGGTTCGTTAATATCGTGAATAAATGGATAATGTGTAGTCCAAATGAGAATATGGTCGGTGCAAAGATCTAGAATGTCGAATAATGTATCTGGTACAGTTCGTTCTTGTGTCAGGGAAAAACAAAAATAAAAGGCAGTGCAACCAAGATTACCAAAATATCAAAAATACCAAAATAAAGATTCCGTCCAATGTGGGGGGAGGTTCCTATGGGATAGGAGACCAATGCTCAGAGCACAACAAAGAAGGGGGAGCTTGTAGTCGAGGCCAGACAACCAAACCTGAGCTAAACAAACGCTTCAAGGGGCTTTTTTGGTATTCAGTACGATACCCTGCGGTGCACAGTATATATAATAGTACAATACTGTAAACAGACATGTATGGGTTTATCCTAGTCATATTATGCACTTTTAACAATCTTGGATCGAGTCTATTCTCTGTTGCTATAGAGCTTATTTAGACTATGGGCTGTTCAAGTTTTATAAGCTTTTCTGGGCCTAAGGTAAAAATAAAACTCTTGCCAGGCAGCTCAGATACTAAAAAGCTCCACCTGTTTTGTTTATCCTCCTTGCTGCAAATGTCCAAGTCAATAACTGATATGACATCTTAGTGTAGGCCTGCAGAGGAGAGGAGCATATTACATAGTAGTATATATAGGCACTCATGATGCTTATTGATACAACTTGTTGCCTGTTTTGGATAACCAATTTGTGCGTGGTAATCACATCAACAACCTCGGTCTTATTCTTCAAGTATATATCTGCAGGAACTATCGAAAAGTATATTCTTTTTCATAAGTAACTAGAGTCCTCTTAATAATTAAGAATAAGTCCCAATAAGAAGCATGTTATTTCCTCCAATACAGGCCACAAAACAACGAAGAAAAATCAGTTCACAATTAGCGTCTATCTTAGCAGATATTCGCAATCGGAATGCCAGACCCAAGATTCACTGTACTCATGTATCAAACATCTCGCCTACAGATAGATAGCTTGCCTCTAATTCAAAGCCGAGCTATAGACCGACCTTAAAGATGATCTATAGCGCGTTCTTAACAATAAACATAACGAGAATCAGTAGCGTTACCAGTAGTGTAAAAAAGAAATAACGCGAACATCAAGATGCCTCCAGAAAGGGTTGTTTGTTTTCTATTTCAGTAATGGTTGCTAGACAGTTCCATTTTTATTGGTTGCCTAGCTTCTCTTCGGATATCATCCGGGAATGGAATGCAAGGCGTTTGCAGCAAAATCAAAGACGGAAAAGTAAACAAGTTAAGACGCAATGCTATGTTAACTAGGATCCTGTTGTATAGGGTACATAACCCTATTGTCTGTAGGTGCTTTATATTTGTTAAAGTATGGAATAGCGATGATTCACACATTCAGCAGATGCTTACAATAAATAAATTCTTTAATTCGATTGATATGCATTGACTAGTGACAGTTATATTATGATAGATTCTATGTTTATCAAGTAGATATTAAAGTGCCTAGAGTATTGTTTTCTAATAGCAGTGAGTGGATAAATTTACTAGCCTTAGTGATAGGGTTCGTCATTGATCAACAATATTTGTTACAACATTGAAGATAAAAGCATCATCATTATCACTGTTTAGTACATAAATACCACACTTTAAGTTATTTAGAAATTGAGTATCTGTCTCAATTAGGGCTCTAGAAAATGAGATATATATATCTTAAACTCACCAATTTAAGGTGCTCAAGATAATAGTTATAGTAAAAACTTTAACAGCCCATAGTCTGAATAAGCTCTATAGTGGCAGAGATTAGGCTAAAATCCAAATCTAATTTTTATATTGTTTTTAATTTTTTATTCATTTTCATTTTCATCTCACATTTATAATTATCATTATTACATCATTAAAATGATGGTAATAGATATAGAGACACATGAATGTGCGTTGAATAGAACTAAGTATCTCAAAGTTGAGATCTTTAGTGAACTGGAGCACGCATACAATGATTTTGAAGTAGCAGTAGCATACTATTCAAGAAGCACTGCGACAAGTGACACTGATAGAATGTTAAACAACATAAACTATGGCTTATATTGCACTGCCCAATGTACAAGGCAAGTCCATTTTTTGATACGTAGATATAGGCTGCCACCTCTGGCCTCTGGCAAAACAGTTAAATCTGAAACTGGCCCGCTGATCATGGGGTGAGCTTAGTTATACATATCCGATCAGATCTAGCAATATGCAAAATCCCTTGTATAAATCTGCTAATGTCTAAAGCAAGCTTACCATGAGATGTTGATTTGGAATGGATCACAATTACGGTGATGATGTAGTACAGGTACCTTCACATTGTAACACCGTCAAATATAATATGTGCGATTTCTGACAGGAGAGCCTACTGTATTTGCACGTGTTATGGAATTGTACATGCATAAGCTAGCTAAGCCACGTTTTGGGTTGGGTACTTATATCTGAATGTACTACACATTGACTGGTTTTTGTTCTTAATGGGTGCTAAGGACTTAGCTAGGATACAACAGATATGATAGTATGTAGTATATGCTACATTAGGCTTGAAGAAAGGTTTATTTTAGGCTTTGAATTTTACTATAGGAGCCTTGGATACTATGATATCTGATAAAATGACTCTAGTCATCACAGGGCTTCGTGTATCACGGCCTGACACGCTATGTAAGGCTTCAGTCAGTAGCTATAGGAGCAGGATGCCTTGATAATATTATGTGTGAGCCTATCCAAAGTGTAGAAGGAAGGGTGAGGCGCTTTATGAGAACAAGAAAATGTGATGTATCGCGTGGCGCCATTATAGAAGGGCATTCTTGAAGTGGTATGAAGAGCTAGAGTCATAGTACTTGCCCCATAATGATTACACACATTAGGCTCGGAAAATGTTACGTGGTCGATCTTGATAGGGACTAATGTAAGGCGAGGAACGCTGTTACTTATATCAATTTGTCGACGATCATAAAAATAGTAGTTAGGGCTTTATTATGGACCAAGTTTAATCGCCACTGGTTTCAATCATTTCTATAATATGAGAAGGCTGATGGATGAGCTGACCTACTCTACTGACGTTGCTGTCTGAAATTGTAACAGAGAGAGAGGAGGGAGAGGGAGAGAGGTACTGTGATATGGGGAACAATCTACAAAATTAAGTTATGATCGGATCTGCGTGGCTGAGGTAGACGAATCATTGTAGAGATCCTGCAATGAATCAAAATACTACTGAGCGTTTACTGTTAAACTGCCTTTCCTTTTGGTTGATGGCAAGGCGTTCTGATGAGAATAAGATGACGGAAGATCTAAGGATTACTTCACGACGCTAGTCTGATTAGCTCTGGATCATAAGCTCAGCTGTGAATACTATGCGTTAGTAGAATGTAAGGAGAGGAGCTAGTAGTACCAAACAAGACTTGCACCCTCTTTGCTGATCTGTGGCTTTTGCTTTGTCCTTCTCCCATCATTTCCATTTTCGAGGCTATATGATAAGTCTCATCTGAACTTGTCTTACTGCTGCTAATTGGTATCTTGGTATATAGATTACGATCAATAACACTTACATTGATCGATTATATCAACTGCCGACGCTATTGCTGTGTTAGTAAATCCTTGCAAGTAGAATCAAACTTTGTCTACGACGTATTATATTACGTTTATCCTTCGCCATCGTCATTGAAGAGACGAAGAATGCGTTTCTAGCACCTTTGGGCCTAATATGGCTTTGAAAAACAACACTGCATGGCCAGACGACTGCAAACATTGCTAGTACTTTTATTCAACTTCCCATTCTAGCCCAACGTTGCTGCTCACGAACCACTTACCGATCAACTGGGCTCGCTGTTTGATGAGGCTTTGTTTGTACATTATGAGATTGGCTGCGATAGCAAGAAAATAGCCTAAACTGGCTATCTAAGGCTGATCCATCTGCTCTTTTTTGCCTTGTTTTGCAAACAAAGGCTAGAAAGACGCTGACGTTATTACTGTGCTGGCAATTACCTATGCCGCCTTAACCAAATGTTGTTATATTCATGCGTCAGAACCATGCCCTGTATAAGCATCTAATAGCTATGTTGCAACTACTACATCCTAATGGGCTGCCTCTTTGATTTATCCATTCCTTTGTCTCTTTCTGTCCTTCTTGCATCTGATCATCAATGGCAACATGGCCAGTTCCTGAATCATCGCATTCGCATTAGATCAGCGTGGCAGAACATAGCGGCCTTCTTAGTACTACCTTTCTAACCTGTATCATCACTAGCAAGACATATTTATCGTTACGGTTGAACCGCCAAAGTCAAACCAGCCCTCGAACAGCTGTATCATCTACCCATTCTGGCTTTGTCCCTTACGAGAAATCTTTGTGCACCATTCCAGTCGCTAATATGCTAGGTAGTGAGCTGGGCAGTGCTAGGGATGGCGAGGCTTTGGGTATCATAGACGAAAATGTAGGTTGCCTTCAAATCCTGGCTCGAGACTAGTTTTTCTCGTTTGCTTTTTTTCCCCCCTGCCTCAGACGTCTGGCTTCTTGATAATCTGACGCTACTATTCTAGAACGACGCGAATACGATGGCTTCACCTGGAGGCACCGTGGTGCCCGAATCGATGGCAGCGTCACAGAAAGCCCGGCACGACTTCGCTCTCGACCTTAATGAAGCCTTTACGCCCGATCCAGGAACCGAGGACATGTTCCGGGGCGAATCGCGTGCATTTCCTTATACTCCCGGTCACCTTTCGAAGCTGTTGAATCCAAAGAGCCACAACACGTTTTTGGCCCTTGGCGGTCTTAACGGCCTTGAAAAAGCACTACACACCGACCGAAAGGCTGGCCTCAGTCCTGAAGAAGTACGACTTACTGACGAGGTGTCGTTCGAATCTGTCGTAGCCGCTGGCGCTCCTCGATTTGGCATGTTAGGCGCTTCCTTGCCAAGTACTTCTGAAGGAGCGTCGGGAGTAAACGCCAAGAACGCCCAGCCTGTAGCGACTGTTACCCACCATGGAAGCGGTGATGGCCCGTTTGCCGATCGTCGGGCTGTTTATAGCGACAACAGTCTGCCTGAAAAGAGGCCTAAGAGCATCTTACAGTTGGCTTGGATTGCCTACAATGATAAAGTGCTAATCTTATTAACGATTGCGGCAATTGTGTCGTTAGCCTTGGGCCTTTATGAGACTTTCGACCCAAACCGTGATCCTAGTGATCCGAAAGTTGAATGGGTCGAAGGCGTTGCTATTCTGGTTGCTATTATGTAAGTTGTTGTTAAAATAAGCTTTTCTCTCGGCTTTACATGCCGAGACGTGTCTGACGTCCGGTCCATTGGCTAACTTTCCCGCGTTTTAGTGTGGTCGTTTTTGTAAGTACTATTACGCGCTGCAGTGCTTTCGCTCCCGATATCTAATTTTCTCGGATGTTCGGCTATAGGCCAAGATATGGGTCCTGCAACACAAATCGCTAACTTGTAATCCTTCCGTTTATTGAGGTAACCACATTGAATGATTGGCAGATGGAGCGTCAATTTACTCGTCTTAACAAAAAGAATAATGACCGTGAAGTTAAGGTTATTCGTGCTGGCCGGTCGGTCATGATTTCCGTCTGGGACATCATGGTTGGCGACATCATGCATCTTGAGACTGGCGATCTGATTCCTGTCGACGGCATATTTATCGATGGTCACGGCATCAAGTGCGACGAATCTTCTGCTACCGGCGAGTCTGACCTTTTAAGCAAGGTCCCTGCGGATGCTGCCTATCAGTCTCTCAAGGATGCTGCCGAAGGCAAGATTACCCTTCACAACGTTGAGAAGATCGATCCTTTCATCATCTCTGGTGCCAAGGTTGCTGAAGGCAACGGTACCTTCTTGGTGACTGCCGTCGGTGTCAACTCAACCTATGGAAGAACTACTATGTCGCTTCGTACTGAACAGGGCGAAACCCCCCTACAGGGTAAGCTCAACGGTCTTGCTAACTGGATTGCAAAGTTTGGAGGTGGTGCTGCTCTGCTTCTATTCATCGTCCTCTTCATCCGCTTCTGCATTGATCTGCCGCATAACCATGACACTGCTTCCGAGAAAGGCAAAGCCTTTATGGAACTCTTCATCACTGCTGTAACTCTGGTTGTTGTTGCTGTCCCCGAAGGACTGCCCCTTGCTGTCACCCTTGCTTTGGCCTTTGCTACTACTCGCATGCTCAAAGACAACAACCTCGTGCGCGTTCTCAAGGCTTGCGAGACTATGGGTAATGCGACAACCATCTGCTCAGACAAGACCGGTACTCTTACACAGAATAAAATGACTGTGGTTGCGACAACTCTTGGAAAAGATATCAGCTTTGGTGGCAACAGCCCTTCTATGGACGATACTGCCGAAAAGCTGTCCGATAGCAGTCTTAAAGGCAGCAAGAACGTCGAGGTCGGCGAGTTTGTCCAGGCTATCGGTACTCCTATGAAGAAGCTGTTGATACAGTCCAATACCGTCAATTCCACCGCCTTCGAGGGCGAACAGGAAGGTGAAAAGACCTTCATCGGTTCGAAGACTGAAGTTGCCCTTCTAACTTTCTGCCGTGATCACCTTGCTGGTGGCTCAATTCACGAGGAACGTCACAACGCCAACATTGTTCAAGTCATGCCTTTTGACTCCACCGTCAAGTATATGGCTACTGTTGTAAAACTTACTAATAAAACCTTCCGTGTCTATGTCAAGGGTGCCTCCGAGATTCTGCTAACACAATGCTCCAAAACTATTGTTAACCCCGAGAACACCGATGATATCATGTCGGCTGAAATGTCCAACTCTGATCGCATTGGCCTACAGAACACTATCATTTCATATGCTAGTCAGACTCTTCGTACTATTGCTTCGTCATATCGCGATTTTGAGACTTGGCCACCTGCTGGCTTCGAGTTAGCGGAAGATCCTACCAAGGCTGACATAAAGAGGCTCCATGAAGACATGACACTGATTTCTATATATGGTATCAAGGATCCTCTGCGCCCTAGTGTCATCGACGCTATCAAGGACTGCCAAAAGGCCGGTGTCAAGGTTAGAATGGTTACTGGTGACAACATTATGACTGCCCGCGCTATCTCTAGAGAATGTGGTATCTACCACCCAGAAAACGGCGGTATTGCTATGGAGGGTCCCGACTTCCGCAGACTCAGCGAGGAGAAGCTTAAGAAGATTGTTGTTGATCTTCAAGTCCTGGCTCGTTCTAGCCCCGAAGACAAGAGAATTCTTGTGAAGACTCTGAAAGAACTTGGCGAGACTGTCGCTGTCACTGGCGACGGCACCAACGATGCTCCGGCTCTGAAGACTGCTGATATCGGATTCTCAATGGGTATTGCTGGTACTGAAGTCGCCAAGGAGGCCTCATCCATCATTCTAATGGATGATAACTTTGCGTAAGATAATCATCACACCGTTCTCCTATTCAAAATTTAACTAACTATACCTAGATCTATCGTCAAGGGTATGATGTGGGGTCGTGCCGTCAATGATTCCGTCAAGAAATTCCTCCAGGTAGAATGCGAATCTTCTACACAACTATTATGTTTCACAATGCTAATACAATCTGTATAGTTTCAACTTACTGTTAATGTTACTGCTGTCGTCCTCACCTTTGTCACTGCTGTTGCTAGTTCTGATCAAGAGTCTGTTCTGAACGCTGTCCAACTTCTTTGGGTCAACTTAATCATGGATACCTTCGCCGCTCTGGCTCTAGCTACTGATGCTCCTACCCGCTCAGTACTAGACCGGCAGCCCGAGCGCAAGTCTGACCCCCTCATCACTTTGCGTATGGTCAAGATGATCTTAGGCCAAGCCTTCCTACAACTTGTTGTCACTTTCATTATCCACTTTGGTGGCGAGACTCTACTTGGGTACGACTACAGCAAAGGTTCAGATGTCACCCACCATAAGACTCTTGTCTTCAATACATTTGTGTGGTTACAACTGTTCAATGAAGTCAACAATCGTAGACTCGACAATAAGTTCAACATCTTCGAAGGCATGTTTAAGAATTACTTCTTCCTCGGGATGAACGTTGTCATGGTCGGTGGACAGGTTCTAATCATCTTCAAGGGCGGTGAGGCCTTCAAGATTACTCCTCTCGACGGCAAGGAATGGGGTTTATCCATTGGTCTTGGCGCTATATCTCTTCCTTGGGCCGTCTTGATCCGTATGTTCCCTGATAGCTGGGCATTGGCAATGCTTCCCCGCATTGTGCGTGATTGGTGGTTTAGTCAGGGCAAGTTTGCTTCATCTGCTAAGATCAACCATGATGCCACCGAAACTAGCTCAGTTACCACACGTGATCCTGAAGCCAATGCTGGCCTGCCCAAGCCTCGCATCTACCACCAGGATGGCCCTGACTTTGTCCCCACCCCTCTCAGGGCTCACAGCACTATGCGCAGCAACAGAGCATCAATCATGAGTGATCGCAGCCGTGGCTTCAGAGATAGAGTTCACGACGCCAAGACCCGTACAAAGGCGAAATGGAACCTATCTCAAGGCCCTAAGATATAGGATGGCACGCATTACGATACATATCGTGCTTATTACCGACTTGATCAACCTCGCGCTTTTTTGTGATCACGCGTTAACTTACGACGTATGTTATTCAACATAAGCCTTGATTACCATTACAACATAACGCGTAACTGACACAGCGTTTTATTACCTCATCTTTTTTAGCATGTTTTTTTTCTTCTTTGGTATCTAGACGTGAGGCATAGAAACACTCATATGCATTTTCACAATTTAACTTTTTTTTTTGGTCATGTCCTTTGTCTCTCTAATGAGTTGGAGTCCTGGAGAAGAGATAGTAACTTTACTTATTTGTTATCTTGTTAACTAGAGTTCTACTAATGTTTACACTAACTCCTCATGTGCAAAATGACTACGCCTCAGAGTTGGCAGATGCTTCGGGCAATATGTGTAGTTTGTTCTATTTGGAACATCACTTTCTAGTTGTGATATGTTAGAGTTTTCTCATTTTATAGCAGTATTCCCAGCAAGTAACCATAACTTGGCTCTTTAGGGTATTACACACTGTAATATTGACAAAATAGGCTACAAATTACAGCTGTTTGATTGGCGAATGGATGCATCAAAGGACCCACACGTCAATACACGTGATCACCGAGAGCAAGGCTTCACGACTAAGAATCGGAGTCGTAAAAGTTGATGGTCGGATAAGGAAGCCTAGTAAAGTCACGATTCCCTTCCATTATTTCCATTTTACGACTTCACTAGATATACTTCGTGGCTAACCACCCAAGTGTTCCAATATGGTATGTTATATTTCATTGAATAATAGCCTGAGTCAACAACCAAATCTAAGTTCGACGCGAGAATTTATCGGATGTCTACAAATAGAGGCAATAAAGCTAACATCACGCAACATAGTCTTTAGTCAACGCTCTATACTCGTAAGCTCCCAATTATTACTCCTGGTCAACTCCAATTGCTTTCTGTGTGACCTTTCGGCCGGCATTTTGCAGACGTGTTGTGACGAAATCGGCACATAAATATTGGCTCTCACCAACACCGAAATTCCGGACGAACAAAAAACACTACGACTATAACTACCATATGCCAATCAAACTATCGCCAAAGGAATAAGAAGTCAATTGCGGCTATGACTAATCGATAATATTGACAAGTCATAACATTTCAAACAAACCTTAACGATCGAACTGCAAAAGCGGCCATATGGAAATGTAGCAATTTTTGATGACAACTCGACAAAGCCAAGTTCAAATCATGTCAGGACCAGTCAACTAATATATGAACCTATAGTTCCCTGTTCCGAAAGAACTACCTCATGCTGACGACCGTCTTCGGCGCTGGCTTCGTCTTCGAGGTGTATGTATCCCCTACTTATTATATATCGGGGCTATTATCTATCCGCCTATACAATTACAAAGATATCTACTTGCTTGATATAGTTGAAGAATCGATGCGATATCCTACGTTTTTGGGAGGTGTTCAAGATTATAGCTTCCGAACATCTCCAAAGTTCATTGAGAAATATGATATACTAACAAAATTACAGTGGCTTCAACAAAACCATGGATAAGGTTTGGGATAACTACAACAAAGGCGTAAGTACTACAATATACACCTGTCATATAATCTTAGTTACTAACATATATCTCTCATCCAGCGCCAATGGAAGGACATCCGTCACAAATACTTGGAGGGTGACGAGGAATAAGCTAGACGTAAATACCTCGTCATGTTAATATTACTTTGTATTATATGTCATGACAGTAAATTCAGCATCATCGATGTAAAGAAGCCACTTTTATATGTTGTAATGTATCGTTCCTGAAATATATACAATACATATGTCAGCTGAAATAGATTGTATGTGGTGGTAGGCTATTCAGCCCATCCAGCAAAAATCGCAGCGACTAACGTAATAATTTGTCCCAATATTGACAAAAACACATTCATAATTTTGACCTTATCGCCATATTTTTTGAACAGCTGCATTCATTTTTACTGCTATATCAATAAGCTTTCAATAGTTGCACAAGAGCATATGTTTAGTCTGATGGCCAATGTATAGCTAGTTATGTTTGGAGTGTTTTTGTTCGCCTACCAAGCGGGGTCTACTAAACCCTTACCGCCAAGAATACAAGTTGAAAGATGCCTTAGTATTCTATTTTACTGATTACATCACTGGTTCAACCCCTCATCATCAGGCTGAACCACAAAGCCTATATTAGACAACTTGAGTCGTATGTCGATCTCAGTTCTTACCGATTTCGCTGTCAGAATACATTTACTGACGCTAAGTGCTGTGTTTATAGTTGGCTTCTAGCAACCCACCATAGTGTACTAAATTATCACTCGTTATATCGATTGACCATCAACACGACCGAACAACGACAGCAAACAAACAGCTTCAGGCAATTTCTACACACTCATCTCCATCACTTTGACGACATTATCACCGACAACCATCCTCCATCATAGCCCATACTGGCTGCTAGTCGGATTACGATTTGAACTGCCCTTATGGCTTCGGTCGGAATCCCAACCCAAGAGCGACAGCTCTGCGAATTGCTCGAAAGCCTACCTGCGAAGAATAAATATGTCTATAGCGAGGAAGTAGCTCTTGATTTTGTGCGTCAGCTGTTCTGGTTGCTTGTTGGAGGCAGTGACGAGTACTGGAACCTGATATGGTGCAACAAACCGTATCCGAAGAGCTTGAAGCTGCGGGAGGCCCAAGGTGCTACTGAGGGTGCCGAGTATACCGCAGCTGCCCGCGGAAAACATTGTGGCCATATACTGAAGCCGGGAGAAGCTAGCTATATGTGTCGTACGTGTAGCATTGATGACACGTGCTGCTTATGTAGCCGGTGTTTCCATGCCACCTATCATCAAAACCATGAAATCCGCGTGAGCATATCCACTGGAAATACAGGGTGTTGCGACTGTGGCGACGTTGAAGCATGGAAAAAGCCCTTAATTTGCACTATTCATACTAAGCTTGATGCTCAGAGTTCAAGTGCCGACAAAGGCAAGACTCGAGCAGAACATATCCCGCTAGAGCTCGAGGAGTCAATGAAGATGACCATTGGCCGTGTTATGGATTACATTTGCGACGTGATATCTTGCTCTCCCGAACAGCTTCGCCAAGTAAAGACGCGCGAGTCGATTCTACAAGACGAAACTCGATCTACCCTCAATCCAGATTTCTATGGAAACGAGAAAGCAGCTGCTGATAAGAAATACTGTCTCATCATCTGGAACGATGAAAAACATACTCTGCAAGATGTACAAGATCAGATTGCTCGCGCTTGCAGAAAGCGACAAATAGATGCTCGCGACCACGCTCTCGAAACAGATGCAATTGGCCGTAGTATCCTTGTGACTTCCAGTGATATCGAAGAGCTCATAAGGATGTCTAAGAAGTTAGAAGAGATTCGAGTCACTGTGACTATCCGCTCTGCGCGCGATACGTTCCGTGAACAGATGGTTTCAACAATTGTGGACTGGCTTCATGATATCTCGGGATGCAGCGTTGGAAATGATCATGAAATATTAATGAACACCATTTGCGATCAAATGCTACAACCCTGGAAGATTGGAAGTCCCGCCGTTAACAAAGATGTTGGTGGTAATGGGATAGACGATGAAGCCAAGATTGAGCATAATCTGGCACGAAGCCAGTTCACCATTGGGATAAGTGATGGCCTTCTCACGGCATTTGACCGCCAGTTCGCAAGACGTGGATTACAGGCGCCCGAAGATGAAGAGAGCGACGATGACATCGACAACGCATCTGATGATTCTGGTGACTCCGATATTGTCATGCAGGATTTTGAAATAGATGATACTGAAGAGGACGTTCCCCCGGACGCCCTAGAGGCTCATGAGACTTCATTGGCTGGCTATCCTCCTCCACCACCGCCAATCGGCCCAAACAATACCGAGGAAGAAGTCCCTGTAACAGTCGCTAGCGCTTCTACTGAGCCTGCCGAGTTAGCTCCCGTTGTGGCAGCTGCCCCTTCTGTGGCTGCCCCCTCGATCGTCGCAAGCACTGTCTCCGTTGTCACTGCATCTGGTATCACAACATCTGAACCAGATATCACAATAGAGCCACTTGCACCATCAACAGGTAAAACAGCTGTTGGGTTCATTCCTCAGACTCCTGGGGCCAAGAAGCAAACCGAAAAGCCACGTCCCGGAAAGTATTGGATTGAAGCGCCGGAGAATTACTTGACTAAATCAGATACCCCGGCGCAAAATGTATTCGACCGCGTCCGTCTAGATTACCTCATTCTGTTCGATCTTCGTATGTGGAAAAAGGTCCGCAATGACTTGAGAAACTTATATATTCAGACAATAGTGACGATCCCAGAGTACAAATATATTCTAGGACGTCGTTTTGCCGCTCTTTATACCACTCTTGCTCAACTGTACCTCATCGGTGATCGTGAGCCGGATCACTCCATCATTGGACTCTCTTTACAGATGTTCACCACACATTCTATAGCCAAGGAACTTGTAGAGAGAGCCAATTTCCTCACGAATCTCTTTGCAATCCTATACACTTTCCTTACGACTCGTCAGGTTAACCATCCATGGAACGTATCATCTTCTGCGGTGCTTGCATTCGACAGCGGCTCGGTTACTAATCGTCGCATGTACCATTTTTACATGGACTTGAAGCATTTGTTTTCTTCGAAATACGTCCAGCAGTGCCTACGCGAGGAGCCTCGTTATCTCTGGCAATTCCTAGATCTCGTCAAGTTGCATCAAGGAATTGGGCCCAATGTTCGCGCTATTGGCGAGCATGTTGAGTATGAGACCGATATCTGGATCACCGCGTCTCTCGTGACTCGTGAAATCAACCGTATGGCTCGTCAGTTTTCGCAAGCCTTCCGAGTTGATGGTTCACAGAATATACAAGCACTGAAAGATGCGATCAGATACACTGCTAAAGTTCTGATTCTCCATTGTGTCGGTGTTGAGAGAGCCCGCTTTAAGCCTGCTGAAATCAAGAACGAGGCCCGTTTCAAGCCAGTTGGAGACTATGAATTTGACCCTTCTCTAGACGGTAAAACCGTGGTCAAGTTTGAAATCGAAAAGGAACCTATAAGCTTCCATCATGCGCTGCACTATACACTATCCTGGCTCATTGAGTGTGCGCGCTCTTTCGAAATTGATGAGCTCCGCGAGCTTCTACTGTTTGACACTGCCGAGCTTCAATCGAAACCGAAGTCAATGGGCTACAAGGCACCAATCCGCGGCAACTTCAGCAAAGAAGACTATCTCATCAATGCTTTTGATTTCCCTCTTCGTGTCTGTGCCTGGCTAGCTCAAATCAAAACAAATATGTGGGTTCGTAATGGTATCAGTTTACGACACCAAGCTGCCACCTACAAAGGTGTTTCCATGCGGGATGTTCATCACCAGCGGGATCTTATCATGCTCCAGACTGCGGTTGTAACTTGCGATCCATCTCGTGTTTTGGCCACTATTGTTGATCGTTTTGGGCAAAACAAGTGGATGGAAGGGTTCTTTGAGTATAAGTGCGATAGTCAAGACGATTTACAGCATCTCGACATTGTTGAAGAGATGATTCTGCTGCTGATCAGTATCTTGAGTGACCGTACAGCTCTTATTCCTTATAAGTCCGAGGCTGACGCAACTCGTGCTGCCATGCGTCGGGACTTGATACATGTACTCTGTCTTAAGCCTCTGTCCTATAGCGAAATCTGCAACAAGGTTCCCGATCGGTATCAAGACGATCCCCAGTTCCAAATTGTCCTGAACGAGATAGGCAAATATGAGTTCCGAGAAGGGGTAACTGATATTGGCTCATTTGAGCTTCTCCCCGAATTTTGCGAGGAGATCGATATCTTCAATAGCTACTACACTCGCAACCAGCGTGAAGAGAGCGAGTCTGTTTACCGCAAACACATTGCGAAGCGTACTAACAAGAAACCCGAAGAAGTTGTTTACGAACCCAACCTCCTACCAATAGAGTCTGGTGCTTTCAAAGGCCTGGCTAATTTCACCGCCACTGGCATGTTCTCGCAAATCATCTATTACTGTCTCTTGTACACTCTACAAGCCGAGTCTGTAACTCCTTTTGTTCAAGCGTCCCGTATTGAGGTGTATCTTAATGCTGTACTACACTTGATTCTTATCGCTATCAACGAAGACAAGTCTACCGACGAGCTTCCGGACTCGGTGCCCTCATTTATTAAGATTGCCTTGACTCAAGAGGCTAGAATTCCGTTCAAGAGTGGTGAAGAAGGTGGTAATACCGCGAACACAATTCTTGGCCTCCTACACGTTCTTCTCTCAAAGTCAGATTATGCTACGTGTCATGGAAAGGTTTCCGTCATCCTAAAAAAAATTCGACAGCAACGTGCGTCTTTATTTGAGTCTTCCTACGCCAAAATGGGTACCAAATTTAGCTGCGGCGAGGATACGCATGATACGCCATCCGTTTCCGCTGAAGAGGAACGTGATCGGAAGAAAATCGAAGCTCGCAGTCGTGCAGCTAAAGTTATGGCGCAGATTCAACAGCAACAGAAAGAATTCATCGGCAACCACGACATCATTGATTGGGGTTCTGAAGCTGGAGACGATACGGACAATGATGATGACCACGAGCTGGAGGAATCTGATGTCACTATATGGAAATATCCTAGTGATACTTGCATGCAGTGCCAGGAAAAGACTGATGATCGCAAAATTTTTGGAACATTTGCAATGTTCAACGAGAGCCGTATCATGAGATCAACCGACCTACAAAACCCTGCTAGCGTTCGAGAAGCCCGTCTCACCCCAGAAGATCTTGACTTCCCGATAGACACAGGACGGCCTGCTGGCATCTCCGGCGAGAACAAAATTACTGTGATCAAATACGATTCCGAAGGCCGACCGTTTGAGGATATTCAACAACGTATTGGCGATGGATTTCTTAGCAAGAACACTATTCCTGGGCCAATTTCTGTCAGTTGTGGGCATCTTATGCATCATAGCTGTTTCTTGACTTACTACGAAGCTACTATTCGCCGTCACAACCATCAGATTGCGCGTCATCATCCCGAGAACATTAAATGCAACGAGTTCGTGTGTCCTTTATGCAAGGCTCTGGCCAACACGTTCATCCCCGTTGTTTGGAAACCCAAAGAGGAATCTTACCCCGGTGTTCTTGATCCAGATCACAACATGGCAAGCTTCTTGGAGAGTGAGATGAACAACCCATTCTACCTTTCGAGCCCGGGCAGCCAACCTGTACAGGATAGTCGTGTAGCAGATGTGAGATTTGTGCTCACTAAGCATGCTCGAGAGACACTAGTCTCCCCTATTGCTGATTGCATCACCAAGACGTCTGTCGGTATAGCCTCGGAAGAGGAAATCGCTGCGGATAATCCTGAAACTTCCAGCACTCAACCTTCTGTTATTGATGAGATCGACCTTGGATTCCAAGCCTCTTCTACTGCAGAGCCTCTCTCCCAGAATATTTGGCCTGGCGCAAACCCCATGACATTGGACTTCGCCAATGTTTACCAAGGCATGAATACGAACCTGAAGGCTCAAGACTTCATCACTCTGACGGAGCATAGCACTCTTGAATGCATGAACTATAGCGAGACTCTGATTGATTCGGTTGCCTTCTCTATAGCTGCTATCGAAATCCAACAGCGCGGAGTAGGGTCCGAAAAAGGTGTTTCCAATGGTCTTTACGTCGGCCGTATCTCTGAGATCTCATTGACGAATTTGAAGATATTCGCAGAAAACGCTAGGTCATATATAATCATGCATGGCCTCCGTCCAGTCGATAACGAGAAGAATGTAGTTGCGGAGTGGTATAAGCAGGAGGCAGAAAGACAGCTGAAGCAGCTTTTCATCACAAATTATCTAGCTTCCGAAGCTGAGACGATACATCCTGTCCTCTCCATTGATGGCTTTGTGCTACTCACTAGATTTTCGTATTGCTTATCAGACATGCACATGATTGAAATAGCTCATCTCGCCAAGCTCTGCTACTTGATAGAGGTTGTGCGCGTTGTCCACTATATCAGCAAAAATATACCCGCCTCAACGTGGGCCATGCTTTGCACTCAGGAAGACACACTACCTGCTCATCTTAAAGACTTTGCTGGCTTTTGCTCGCGTCTTATGGACCTAGAACTAGATAGCAGCTCAGCCAAGTCTAAACAAGCTGAAGAGGAGTCTGCCAACAATGGCTTCAAGCAGGATTGTCTAAGCAATATCGAGGGCATATATCTCCTTGTGCAGAAGTATGCGCTTACCTTCTTGCGGAAGACTGCATTACTAATGCATGTCAAGTTCGGAGTTGACTTTTCCAACTTTTGTCCCTCTGATAACTCTGCGAATGAGCTGACCCGTCTCACTGAGGCCTTGCGTCTGCCACCATTTAATACTGTTATCGCATCGCTGCTGCCATCATCCGTCGAAGCTGGTTGGCCCGAGGCTATCGACCAAACTGTTTTTGGCTGGGTCCATCACCAATTGGCATACAAGTTCATCAAAATTGACGAGGATCTCCCAGACAAGGTTCTTGGTAGAAAGCAGGAGTACTACTTCAAGCCCATGGGTTTGGCGCATCCAGCAATCTTCGAGCTCGTTGGTCTACCCTATGAATTTGATACTCTTATTGAAGAATCGACCAAGCGTAAATGCCCGACAACTGACAAGGATCTTCAAGACCCAACGATTTGCTTGTTGTGTGGTGAAATATTTTGTGCACAAAGTGTCTGTTGCCAGAAGGACTTCATATTTCCCAACAACGAAGGGAAGATATCTGTTGGTGGAACGCAGCAACACATGTGGAAGTAAGTTATCTTTATCTGCTTTCTCGATCATTGCGCCATATACTAATAAGAATACTTCTTGCTGCAGGTGCCAAAAGTCTATTGGTATATTCCTCAACATTCGAAAGTGTTGTGTCGTCTATCTATTCCGACGCTCTGGCTCTTTTGCTACGGCTCCGTACATAAATCGCTACGGTGAGACGGATTTGGGTTTGCGTCAAACCCGCCAGCTGTTCCTCAGTCAAAAGCGCTATGATATCCTACGTACAGCTTTCCTGAGCCATGGCATTCCCAGTTTCATTAGTCGCAAACTAGAAGCTGAGGTTAATAATGGCGGTTGGGAGTCGATTTGATCCTAGATATGACAAACCTCCAGAATCCATTTTTTCTATATCACCGTTGCCCTTCTAAACCCAAGGAAGACTTTATACATCTATCTGCATTATGTTGTGGGCCCTAAGTATTCATATATATACATTTCTTATAGTTCCTTTATTTTCACTCATCCTTAGATAGTTACTGTTCATCATTTTGTAGCGAATTTTCTTAGTTTGAAATGCATTTAGTATATCTTCTTGATATAATTTTACCTAATTTTTGGACGTACAAGCCAAGATCTTGTTCTTTTCACACAAACTGTAACGATACAAAGTAGTACTGATAGTGTCATCGGGCATAGCTTATATTGGCCGCCTAAGGAGAGGTTGTATGACTAGACTACAGTGTTGTCGTCAATAGAATCAATCAGTTTGTACTAACCCTTCCATATTTATGTCATTCTCGTCTTCCTCCATACCAGGGGTATCAACGTCGTTATCAATGGAGGTTGTGCTTATATCGCGCGATTCTAAATTTTGCGGCGCTATATTTTTGAAGACTCTGATGGTTTGATCAAGCCCACAACTCACAATAGTATCGCCGTGAACATCGACCCAGATACACACGCCATCGTGTGCAGGTAAGCGCTGTAGCTCAACCTTGGATGTAACGTCCCAGAGAACGATGCCACCGTCTTCTGAAGCAGCTGCGATATAAGCTATCTGGGCCCTGTAGGGATCCTCAAGCTCATCGTCGCTGGTATTCATGGGACTTTTCTTTGTGAAGCCAGGAGATAAAGTACCGAATTGGCCGCCAATGGCATATTTTTCGTTGCGATGGCCTTGGTATGTCTTCTTGGGCTTGCCGGCAACATAGTCCCACAACCGGATGCAGTTGTCGAGACTGAATGCTAGTACAAAGCGACCATTGGGCGAAAAACATACATTTGCTACGGGTGGATTGTCTTCGTGGACGAGTGTTCGCAGGCATTGGCCGGTTGTAGCATCCCATATACGGCTATTGAGAAGTATGGGTTAGCGTCGGTTTCCAGTCTTGTTTCTAATAGCAGTATCTTGGGATGAGAACTCACGTAAGGCCGTCGGTCGAGCAGCTGACTACCAAGGTTCCATCTGGACTAAAGTCTATTCCTGATACAGGATCACTGTGCGCCGGCAAACTACGCATCAAGCGACCTGCTCTTACATCCCAAAGAAAAACGGCTTCGTCATAAGACCCTGAGGCAATGATGTTTCCCTTTGGCGAAAAAGCCAGACAGTGTACATAGCTATGATGTCCTATCAAGGGCTCCATGACCCTTAAATTTGCCGTTTTGGCACTAGGTCCGCTTCTATTCCGCTGGGCCGCCTGGTGCTGGGCCGCAATAACGCCGCGAGCCGTTAGCATGGGACGGCCTGTAACCCGATCCCAGAGTCGAATCGCCTTGTCATCCGAGCCACTTGCTAGTGTCCGGCTGTCTGGTGCCCACGCGACGCAGTTGACGCCGGCAAGGTGGCCCACCAATGTGTCTGCGTGGGCACCACTGGCGGCATCCCAGGTCTTAATGGTACCGTCAGCTGACGAGCTGGCGATCCATGCGCCGTCAGGTGAGATGCGGACTTGGGAGATAGGCTTAGTGTGCCCACGCAGTATAAACTGAGCTTGAAAAGCAGGTTTTGGTGGGCAGTTAGCGGTTGTGGATGGTGAAGGGCTGTGTGCAGGTGATGGTGTAGAGCTGTGTCGACGACTGGATGTGGTAGATGAGGTGCGGCGGGGTGATGTTGAGCGGGAGGGTGATGGGGAGTAGAATCGTTTGGATTGGCTAGTCGGGGACCTTGAAATGTTTTGTGGAGTATCGGCATCAGCCATTGTCGTCGATTTACTTATAATGAAGGTTGTATAGTGTGTATTTGCATCCTCGTAGATATATCGTAAAAGCTATGCGACGGATGCTAGAAATTGGCGGTGATGTTTGTTAGAGTGAGGATTCTAGTATTGATGAGACAATGGTGCACATATTAGTAGCTCTAGATGCCAACTAAGAGCTATTTGACAATCAAGTCAAGCTCTTACAAGCTCAAAGGGTAGAATAACATTGATGCTGGAAAATTACACAAGGCTGCTATGCAAGGCTGATAGTTGCGATAAGATTATATTGATTTAGTGGCAAAGATAAGTTATATTAGCTCATCCATGACAGGCTTCGTTCAAATGCTTGTTGAACAAGACTTTGAAAGCTTAATACCATTATTCATGACAAAGATATAATGAAGTTTGAACGTTAAACAACGAATTATATCAACATTTAGAGCAAGATAGTCTATATTTGTCTTCTAACAATACAAGATAAACATGAATCATTGTAAAGTATATAGCTTATAGCTAAGCCCGTAACAAGGTCGATGTTCTCTATGGCTGGCACTTTGAACCTCGGCCTTTGCGGCTAGGATTTCAACAGGCGGCAATTAGCCTATTTACAACTCAAAGCACCAGAAGCAAATGGAGCCGAATTCTTCTATCGCCATAGCTCCAATCCCAGACAATCTCACTCTTTTCATTCTCTGTAGCGACATAGCATTCGAATAGTTTTCTTCATTTTTGTTCCTACATCTAGCTTCTATAAAGCATATATATATATTTATAAACTCATACTATCTATATCTGCCTGACTACGCGCGACACGGACGACAACGCGCCCCCCCCCAAATATCGGATCTCATATGCCAACAAGCATCACAATATCTCGATTCTAATCGAACCACAGCTTGAGCTAAACGACGCTTCCTACAATGGAGTTCATGACGGCCCTTCAGGGCCAATTCGATCCTCAAAAACCTTCACTCTTCGAGCTTCTTTCCGAGCAGCAGCTTTCAGCGTTGCTACCACCAACCGTACGATATCTCCTTGTGCTCTGCGCGCAACGCTATCCGCGATACTTCCTGCGCTTGCTCAATTCCTTCGATGAAGTCTATGCACTTGCCATGGTGGTGGTTGAGCGATTCTATCTTCGAACGCGCGGCGGCTCCTTCACTGAGAATTTCTATGGCCTAAAGCGCGAAAAGGCCACGGCCGCCGAGATCCCCCGTGCCATCCTCGGTGCCTCTAGCGCAGCGCGCGAAGCCCTGAAGCTTCAGGCCCGTGACGTCTGGATCAATATTGCTGTCTCGGTCGGCATCCCGTATCTGAAGCGGCGGCTCGATGAAGACTACGAAATTAATGCGCCGCGCGCCTTGCTAGGTCTAGCGTACACACGCATGCCCGATAATCCAACTTTGCGCCAGCGCTTTACACACTATTACCGCTGGTTCCTGTGCAATGTGTATCCGAGTGTCAACGCTGCGTACTATTTTGCCATGCTCTCGTTTAACCTAGCCTACCTGTTTGACCGCTCACGGTACCATTCTCCCCTCATGTGGCTTGCAGGAACCCGCGTGCGGCGTATGGCAGCATCGGACTATCAAGAACTTGCGCAAAAGGCTGCGGCGGCGTCTGCTGCTTCAGTTGCCGCTGCTGGCGGAGACGCAGCTAAACAAAGTCTACTGAAGACAATCACAAGTCCCCGCCGTATTGGTCAAGGCATTCTAGCTGGCCTGTCCATGGCGTTGCCAGCTAGTATATTCGCGCTTAAATTCTTAGAATGGTGGCATGCTTCAGACTTCGCCAAACAGTTGACTCGGAGCGCTACAGATTCACTCGAGCTTCCACCACCGGTTCTACCGATAGTGCGCCGTTTCCGCGCGCTCAACAGCAAAAAGAGCACTAGCCTCGATGAAGTGCGCAGGAGCTATGACCGTCAAACTAATAGTAATGAGGATGAGGATATGGAAGATGAGGAGAAGGACCAACCAAACGCTGATGATGCACCTGTTGCCAAGGCCTCGTTGTTGCCAATCTTCACCGTGCGACCGCCAAAGGACTCAGCGTTATGTCCAATCTGCGAACAGCCAATCCAGACGGCTACGGCATGCCAAACGGGCATTGTATACTGCTATAGCTGCATTCACAAGTGGTTGGAAGGCGACCATCAACGACAGGAAAAATTCATGTTGGGTGAAGGGGGCAGAGAAGGCAAATGGGAGGCTGGCCAGGGCCGCTGTGCCGTAACGGGACGGAGGGTGTTAGGCGGAACGGCGGGTTTGCGGAGAATCATGATCTAAGGGCTGGCGTGATCAAATGCGAGTTGCATGGAGAATATGTATATATAAACGTTTAGAGCAAGACTTAGACTCCGCGTAGAACTAAACAATGTAAGTGATGTCACCATATCTAAACACTATCGCTGGACGTTTTTGCCATGTTGCACATCGTGACCAGGGCTATCTCTTTCAAATACAGGAAGGCACATCTCAGAAATTATCTAGTCTGTAGGGTCGTGACTCGGGCCGAGGAATGTTTGTCTCATGGTCAGATAAATGCCTAGCACGACCCATTCTTCACAACTACCATCAACATCATAAACATCAAGCTAGTGTACAAATATTATCATAATATGGTCAAAATAGGGTATGTATATTAAGCTCACACAACCTCCGTCAACCCATCTTATCTTGCGAACATAAAGTAGCGAGTTATATACTTTGCTTATTCTGTATGGATTTCCCCTTCTCCCTTGTCTGGCTTTCCCCTTCTACTGAGCGTCACAATGTCCTACATGCATCCGAGTCCTACATCGCCTCCAGTCTCCAGGACGGCTTTTTTGTCGCGAGGCTAATAGTAAGTCCCAGCGGGTCTTGACCCGGCTATGTTTCTGCTGATACGGCGGACCAACTTGATCTCTCGCACGTGACAGACTCGGGCTCTATAGTATTGGAGAAGGATTACCTAAGCGGCTCCAATATCACAGGTACAAATTCGATTACGGCCTCTAAGTCGGCGATAGATACTGACAAAGGTGATAAGCGCAAGACAATCATGGTTGAGAGCTACCAGGTGTATTCTTATGGCTTGATCATTGTGGATCTCGAGCATATGCCAGCACCGGTTTGCGGTGGCCTGCCCAAGTGTAAGTTCGGCACTGGCAAGATCTATCGAATAGTTCTTATATTACTATAGTTTTTGCCAGAGGCGTACATGCCCAGCCCTCGATAGTTGAAAGCCCCCGACATTGGGGGCACATCATTTATGTTGTCTTCCACGTATGTGTTTATCCTTCCGGTAATCCTCTAAGCCATCTCTAACAGCCAGTAGCAACAACCAGTGGCGTCGGTATATGCACGCTTGAAGACACGCCTGTGCCGTCCGATCAGATATTGACCAACTATATATCCAAGTGTGGCTACGACACAGGACATTATTATATGATAAACTCGTGGAACTCAGCCAACGGCTGAATATACGTCGTGTTGTGGACACAAGGAAATTACACCACAGTTAGCCAAAACTCAACCTTCGTTGAGGCAGGATCGGCCCTCGGCCATCCCAACATCTGGGCTTGGCAGAGCCGATATTTCAGAAGACATGCAGAGTTACACACCCCATCCGGCGATATAGGGCAAGCCTTTGGCCGTGTTTGGCAGCAACGAATGTTTCAAAACTGCATCTTACAACAATATGAAGCTAACTTTCGACATGGCATGTGTGCTAAGCGTCTAGTAAAGGGCTTCGAAAATTTGCTTAGTTCTATTGCTAACGCCTAAGCCCAAAGATATCTGCAGCACTGAGATCGAGAAGGCGTGGGATAGAGGCTGTGCGCAGGCTGCCAACATGGTCTTATGTGCTGCATTTGCTACACAAGATTCTGCGGCATTCACGTAGAAGTAAGTATTCTATCTACATATATAATATTTAATGATATTCGACTTGCTGATCATCCCTCTCTGTAGCTACTGGGAGAGCAACCATGTCAAGGTCTATGTTCCTAACGAGTATAAGCCCACGAGAACTTTGGGCGGTACTTCCCTTCCTCTATCGACTGTCTCGGGCATCTCGCTAGCTCAGAACTCGACCATTCTCAAGGCCACTGGAACATCCTCTATTACATAGATTCCTTCCGTGTCTGCGGCCTCCGCACCCAAGGTCAAGACTGCTAAAAATATCTCTAAGAAACTTAGGCTCAGAAAGAGAAAGCAGACCAAGGCTACAGTCGTGGGTTCTAATGGGGCGGCTCACTGGAACAGAACTCCTAAAACCAAAGCTCAACAGGAGGTCACATTCCCGTCGAGTCTTCTCACATTCGCGGTAGCTCATGCTTAGTAACAAAGGCCAGGCTTTTATTTTCTTTACAATTATAGACATGATCTGCACTCATTAGTTGTGATTATGATAATATATGTCTTGGTAGCTTAAAGATAAACGACTTGCGGCTTGTTTGTCATTTTCCCCGTGTTTCCATACATCTGGGCCGCATTGACCATCAGTGATCCTGTATTACCATTGACTCCAAGCATGAGCCATCGGAATAGCACGGCATTAAGGCCGTAGAGAATGATCTTAATCATGAGCAGCCACGACCAGTTCGGTATTAAATCAAAGATGAGGCCTCGCGTAGTCAGAGACATAAGCGTCTCATAGGCTTTCTGGGCTTCATCGAAATACACTGCTTGGCGGCCAGCACCCCAGTGTACGTGACCGAATACATGTAGATTAGGCCGGACACGCCAAACCTCGCGGAGGAGAGATGGACAGCCTAGTTCCAAGTCCATGTGTGATTTCTAGAGATAGAATGTTAGTTAATCAAGAACAGTGACGTCCAGCTGGCATATATGTTACCGGAGGTGTATGTGTAACTAAAATGTCAGTCTCGATAGGCACAAGACCGTCCCATGGAGCGTATTCTGGCTCATACTGAAAACTAAGTGAAAACCAAAAATTAGTACATATCATCTTTCCTTTTTTGTATACAGTGAGAGCATACGCATTGTTATCGCCAACTAGAGAAGGCAAATCAGGTGCTCCGAATACCACTAGCCGTCTTCCACCATCAAACTCCAAAGTCACTGCGTCTCGTTGGAGATAAACTATGCCAGTCAAGTCAAGAGTCTCGTTCTTTTCTTTGTCTGACGGCAAGCGCGCCTTTTCATCAAAGAAACTATCATGGTTTCCACAGACGACGACTTTGTATTTATGAGGCAGTTCTCGAATCCAGTCTAGCTGCTCTTGGATAGCAGCTCGTGAGCCAGAAGATACCATGTCTCCGGCATGGATCAAGAGATCGCCATCTGGGACTTCTACTATACGCTCGTGAGTATCAGATATACAGACTACTTTGATAGGCGGTCCTTTGCCGCGGCGTATGTGAGGTGCACCACGTAGACCGAGCACGACATGGTGAGCTTGGCTAGTCAAGAAGGTAAGAGGAGAAGATAGTATGTGGTCTAAGAGTGTTGGAGGATTCCATTCGCTACGGCGTCGAAGGCCATATTTGATAAGAATTCTGTTGATAGATTCAGTCATTATAAAGTATATAAAAGTTGGTTTTTATGTCAGAGTAACATAATAACTTTAATTAAATATACAATGTTTATCTTACGGATCTTGCACTACAAATTTTGTTATTCACTTGGGCTACAAGGGTTGCAATAGTAAGGGTTTAACAGGGTTATTGGCTGATGTCATGGCGAATATAGGTGGCGAAGTCATGAGCCATCAGGACGGATAGCTAAGAAGCTTGTTTCTTACAGAGTAGAAGCCATTTTATCCGTGCTGATATCGACTAGGGTCTAAACAGCAAGTGTTGTATTTGGGCTAAATTGGACTAGTATCGTGGGTCAGCTTTCAGACACAAAAAAGGACGCTATAGCAAGATAACATTAATAGACAGGAAAAGGGATAAGAATAGCCACGAGAACAGGAGGAGTTTCAGCTGGCTTTGTTACAGCGCCAATGCTTGCTAAACTACATAGTGTAGAGCCTTTGACGTCTGTTGATTGATGGCTAGCCTGTGTCAAGTTATGCGACCACTTATGAAAACAGTAGCCCGCTTCATACGAAGGAAGAGCCGATGGATGACGTCGGCATGACTACATAGTAGAGTTTCTGGTGAAGCTGAAAACCAAGCTGATGAAAGCTGTGCTTTTGAGTTGCGTCAGCAATAAATATCTGGAACAGGATAGGCAGTCGTTCCTAATAGTTTAGCCTGGCTTCTTCCGTCCGTCGGAATATTGTGCATTCTCCATCACAGGCATTTTTTGTTTAGACTTGTCTTTGGTCTTTCAGCAGCGTCTCTTTGCTTTCTTTCTGCTAATCCCCGATAATCAAGTACGTGTGCTTTTTGCTCTGTTCTTTTTCTGGCTGGTCGCCTCCCTGGTTCTAGAAGCTCGTCTGCTTGCTTGATATCTGCCACCCCTGGACGGGAGCTTCGCTGAGCTTCATTTGCTGGTCCTTGGGAAAGCTTCGACTGCACCTTATTTCGTATCTCTAGCGCCTTTGTTTTCCTTCCTTTTTTTTTTTCTTTCTTTTTCCTTTCTCGTTATTATCTTTTAGAGCTGCATTGATTCGGGCGCCGTACACACTGCTTTGCCAGTGAATCGACTCGCGTCACTCACGATTGATTCTGCCTTCAGCCAGCCAAGATGCCGTCGTTCAAGACGTTTTATAGTGAGGATCCGCCCGAGGGCTATTCCTCCAACCTAGGGTATGACAACTTGCCGCGCTCTCGATCCTCACTTGCTCGCCTGGCCTTATCTAATACTTTTTTGATGCCTTTTTGCCTTGTCTAAAACAGCTGAACTAACTCGCGCGCCTACAGCGTTGATTATGTGATCGTGTACAAGATCCCCGAGTCTGGGCCTGGTAAGTCTTCCCCGCAACAAGCCCATTGACAAGTCTATCAAGTTTGTCCGCGCTAATTTTCTAACGTTCTCTCTTTGTGCTGCAGAAAAGGAAGAGGCCGAAGCCGCCTACATCGAGCTCATCAAGCTACTTACTTCCATTGGTCTGGCCACCGAGGTGCGGCCTGCTGAGGCTGGCACGCTGCTTGTCTTTGTCAAGGTTGCCTCCGGCCAACTCTTCTCTGACCAGGTGTACCGTGCGCGCCTAGCTGACTGGCTACACGGAGTGCGCACTACGGCACCAAGCCAGGAGCTCGGCGAGTCATTCCGTCAAGAGCGTGTGACTCCGGCCGAGCGTCTGCGTCTAGTCCATCGTATGCTAGTAAAGCCCCGGAATGAGGGCGGTGCCGGCATCACGCCGCAGACGGGCACTTGGCGCTTTGTAGATAGCCTGTTCCCGCTACACAACCATGTGCTTAATCGTCGCTGGCTGCAGCGCTTCAGCACAATGTACCTTCTGGAAGCCGCTGACCTGGACGAGATCCGCGACGAGCTTGGCGAGGGTGTGGCCTACTACTTTGAATTTATCCAAACCTACTTTGTCTTCTTGATCTTCCCGGCCGCGCTTGGCTTGGGTGCCTGGATGCTTCTCGGTCAATTCTCGTGGGTCTATGCGGCTGCCTGTTCCGTATGGAGCGTCGTCTTCTTCGAGTACTGGAAGCAGAAAGAGGTCGATCTAGCTGTGCGCTGGGGCACTCGTGGCGTCTCCAAAATCCAGTTGGATCGCTCACAGTTCCGTTTTGATAGAGAAGATGTTGATCCTGTGACTGGAGAGCCTATCAAGATCTACTCCCCTTTCAAGCGTCTCTGCTTCCAGCTACTTCAGATTCCGTTCTCCATGGCCTGTATTGCTGCCCTCGGTGGCCTCATTGTTATGTGCAACTCGCTTGAAATCTTCATCAACGAGGTTTACGATGGTCCTTTTAAGCTGTACTTGGTAAATTCAACTTGAGATATATATCTATTTCACTCCGCTAACCTTGTATCTCTATCAAGGGCCTGCTCCCCACTATTCTGCTGTCTGGTCTGACCCCTACCTTTTCCGTGATTTTGACTGCCATGGCTACTAAGCTAACCAACATGGAAAACTACCGGACGGAGACGGGTAAGCAACAAAAGACTATTGTATCAAATCTCCATATATGCCCTTGCTTACTAACGACGTTATATAGCTCACCAAGCCTCTCTTATCCAGAAGGAGTTCATTTTGAATTTCATGACGTCTTACATGGCCGCTTTCTTTACGTCTTTTGTGTACACTCCATTTGGCCATGTCATCGCACCCTTCCTTACCTTTTGGCATAAGGTCGCTAGTACATTCACCATGGGCAACCATCAGATCAAAGCGCACGAGTTCCACGTCAACCCACGCCGTATCAGCGACCAGATGTTCTTCTTCACTGTCACTGCGCAGATCGTGAACCTCGCCACTGAGATAATTGTGCCATACATTAAGCGTAAGGTTTTTAGGACTGTCAAGGATTTCAAGCATGAAAAGGAGGAGTCCCCGATTGAGGGCGAAGATGATAAGTTCATTGCTCGCGTCCAAGCTGAGGCCGAGCTTGAAGTCTACGATGTCAACGTGGATTACCGTGAGATGGTTATCCAGTACGGTATGTGACCTCACTTCTTTTTTCAAGTACTAAAGATGTATCACAACCTACTAATACAGTTATAGGTTACCTTTCGCTATTTTCAGTTGCTTGGCCTTTGGCCGCCTGCTGCTTTTTAGTCAACAACTGGATCGAGTTGCGCTCCGACGCCCTCAAGATCGCTGTTGGCTCTCGTCGACCTATTCCGTGGAGAACTGACAGTATTGGTCCTTGGGTCAATGCCCTTGGCTTCCTGTCATGGCTTGGCAGCATCACTAGCGCTGCCATTGTCTACCTGTGCAGTGATTCTGTCGACATCGGTACGGGAGTTACGCCGGCAGCTACTGTTGAGGCTTTGGCTGCTGCCGCCAACGCCACTTCTTCTGTCGAGTCTCAGGAGAAGCCCGAAATTCGGGTTGCTGCTGTAGAACACTCAGCAGGCTTCACAGCCTGGGGTCTCTTGCTGGTCATTCTTCTAGCAGAGCATCTCTATCTAGCCATGCAAATTCTAGTCCGCTATGTCATGAGCAAGCTTGATAGCCCTGGCCTGCAGAAGGAGCGCAAGGAGCGGTTCCAAATGAAGAAGCGCATGCTGCTTTCGACCCAAACTGCAGAGGGCACTTCCAGCATCGGAGACGGCGTGCCGGGTATCGAAGAGAGTGAACGTATCATTCGTGATGAACTGGATAAAGTCATGGGACGTGCAGAGCGCAGAGGCCAGGCAATCCCAGAGGAGCTGTTTTGGCATAAACACAAGACTATGGCGGAAACTATCGATGCCGGTAGAGCAATTATAGTCCGCAAGCCGTTGGTCAAGGGTAAGCAAGTTTCAGAGAAGTCCACCTAGGCTTCTACTGGGTTTATTAGAGGAAAAGGAAGAAAACATATGGGCGTATATTCTACCAAGCTTATATGCACACAGATTCATTCAATGGCTTATGTTCATCAAGTAGACAGATGTTGAAACTAGATACGTATATTTAAGATTCTTGCTGAAGTAGAATCGAACATATCGAGACGCTAGCCTACAATACACAACCAAGATTTCTAGCAAGATTGTGTGTGTGGTTACAGTAAATTAGAGATATTACTGTGTTGCCCCGCCACTGATTATTTTATTATTTATGCTACCACTGCGCGGATCGGCGTCCTAGGCAGTCTGAGTTCTAAGG
>LXGT01000240.1:0-48390 GCA_001640655.1 Endoconidiophora laricicola | reverse complement strand
GCGCCTTGTCAACATCTCTCAAATGTACTTAGTCTTCTTAGATCTCAGACTGCCTAATGCGGACGCTGATCCGCGCAAAGGCAGAATAATATATAACATCATCATCATCATCAAGATAGATAAGACAAGGACAAGAAAGACTTTAAAAATATAAACATGTTTATATACCTTGATTTATTTTTTCATGCAATAGAAGACGGCAGGGAAAGAAAGAAGAGTTTTGACTGGATAGGCAAGGTAGAAAAAAAATAAAAATGAAAGGTCTAGTGGTGAGCAACTTCCTCCTCCTCTTCCTCGACAAGCCAGTCCTCGACGATGGCCTTGCCGTCAGCAGCAGCAGCGGCGTCAGAACCCTCGACCTCGACAGCCAGGGACTCGTACTCCTTTAGGCTAGAAGCCAGATCAGCCTCTTCGGGAGACACGGGGGTTTTGGGTAGAGTGAACTTCTGGACTTGGCCTTCGGCGTCGGCGGCGGAGATAACGACGGGCTTGTAAGAGGCCAGAGACTTAAGGTACAGGTCCTGGACGTAGTCGGCTATAAAAGAAAATATGTTAGAAACTTAAGCTTATTGTTGGTTGAGGTTTATATTGTGCATATATGGTAAATCCTATCAAGTCTACTTCGAGACACAACGTTGAAGAAGAAACGTACCACGGCGAGCTGTGGTAGGAACAATGAAGGTCCGGGCCTGGGTGGTGCGGACAAGGGCAACAGTTCCCCGGCGCTATAGCAAGAAGGTGTTAGCAGATAGAGCTTTATAAAACATGAGCAAAAATTAATTTGGCATTGTCAATAGTAATAACAAGACCGACAAGAGAATGAAAAAAGCTCGATATGAATCGATGAAATAAACAAGTCCATGATTGCGATTTTTAATACAGAGAACAAGAGCAGAAGTCCGACCGACACAGTGCCAACTTGGGGGAGGCTTTGGGCCGGTCAGCGAGAAGAGAAGCGAGCGGCAACATGATGATATAGCCAGCTATAAGTAAAAGGCACATACGGCAATACCACACAAAGCTGTCCTCTCTGTGATCAGCATAGCTTTATATGATGGAACACAGGTTGTGATAACTCAGCTTGCCTCTCAAGCTGGCCTAATTTTGCCCCGCGGTTCAGAGAACGGCATCCGTCCATCCGCCCGCCTTTGTCGGAATCAGTCATCGGCTAGCTTCAAGTCGTAGTCAAGACTTCATCGCAGGCTTCAAATTGAAAATTTGCATGTGCGGTGTTGACAGGATTGTTTAAGTAGTCCGAGTATCAAGTACGGGCCGGCCGGCGGGCAGTCGGAGGAGGGACCAAAAAAGCTCTCACAAGCATTTATAGTTATGTTTTCTAATGCATCGGAGTGTCAAAAGTTGATGAGAGGGATGCGCATTAGCCATTGTCGTCGAGAAAGCACCTAGATACTGATAAAACTAGAAGCATTTTATAGCTAATTGATGATACATTTCAATTTAGCTAGATTGAAGCTCGTTCATATACTGCATCGTTGGTAATCGACGTTGCAACTCGGGCGGAGTTATTGTATATTGTGTCCATTCGAATTCGTTGGCTAAGCTTCAGGTCTTGTTCATCGCTGTATTTTATGCTAGGTTTTAGTAACCTAGTAGCGCAAAACGGGCCGTCTTCTAGGGGGTCAGGCCCTGCTACTGGGCATCTTTGTCAGGTGCTTTTGTTTCTTTCTCTTGTCGGCTTGTTGATATTGAAATGTGCGCAGTAATTATTAAATACTCTTGTCGGCAAATATTATTTAAGAAAATAAAAGAAGACGTACAACAGCGACGCGCGACACAGCAGACAGCATCATGTCGAAAATATGGTATTTGAAGGACTGGGGAGGATATATGAAAGAAAAATATGGGAAAAAAGGCGATGTGGAGGATATTTCAGAAGAAGAGAGAAGAGGAGGTTTGGAAAGAAAGGGTCGGAAGAACAGAACAATCAAGCTTTGGTGGTGAGATTTAGCATCAATTCAGAGGGATAAGACCTGTGAGCGGAACCAAGCCAAGTCCTATATAGTAAAGCCTACTGCTAAAAGCGTGCTTTGCCTAGGTGTGTCTTCTATTTGCTAAGCCTAGAGCCTAGAAAAACAACCTTAATAAATATGCGGCCTGAGGCGTCACTGAAGCTTGCTGGGAATTACAGAGTCGTCCCCACATCTTCGTCTGGCTGCTGCGGACAAATACGGGATTGTTCTCTGGCTGACTTGGTGAAAAAATGAATCTAGTAATCTGATCGCGTGATAATGCACGTGATATTTCGCCATTCGAAATCTTTCTTCTTAATATAGTAGATCATGTCAGCACAGTAAATCATATTGTTCCAGATTGACCCAATGTCGTAGGACGTATCAGTATAATGTCCATACTAACTACGTCTCTTCACCCCACCATTGTTCTAGCTGTAGTACTGCGTTTGTTTTGATCTTCAAATTACATTATCATTGTAGTGTTTGTTTTTTATTACCTCTCCATATCTCCTGCTATTCTTTTGCCTCAACCCACAAGACAATTAGTTTCCTTTCTTTTTTCACACAGCCATGCAGAGTGGCATGTTTGTCCACTCTTTAGATTTGATTTTGTCCTCACATCTAGCGGTATTCTAATGCATGTTTCAATAGAATCTTCCCAACATGTCAGCTTGCCCAAGACTCCTCCTAGCCCTTCTCCCAAACTTCCTTCTGAGCCTCAACTTGCTCATGTAGTATCATCAAGTTTGCCAAACAACCCTATCCACAATAAGTTTTGTTATAAATAGGATTGGCCCCGTCCGGTCTCTGAGTTTCTTCTGAATGCCAAAGGTGAAAGAAAAAGCTATGCCAAAGGCACGAGAATAAGAGGTCATCATCGATTAGTAAACCTTAACGTGTTTGTCAATGGGAGGCCTTTTGCGAAGAAATAAAGCAGTGGAAGTCTGTAGTAAGCTATAAAAATATATATAATATCTCGCATCTGCTTTTTAATGATATGCTTTAGAATGAATGCAAGCCTCACAGTGTAAAGTACATCTCTCTCCCGATCTTAAACAGCGGATCGGAGCCCTTGTAGAAACAATTATACATAGACAAAACCGCTGTAAATGTGGAAATGTCATTGCTGTCAAGACACAAATCAAATCCGCTGAGGCCCCTTTCCGTGGAAGTGGAAAACGCAATAAAAGAGTATGAAAAGGTATGACTACAAGAGTCGACTCAGATTCAATCTCTTTTCCAAAACGCACTTTCAGGCTTTCAATACATCATCAATACTATCCATTGTACGTTTGATTCTACTCAAACGTACAAAACACAGCCGCTCTAGCCTTGTCCTTCTCTTCTGGGATGGCTTGAGTGTGGTATATGTTACAAAATGGAATATAATTTGATACTTTATGCCTTGTCAACGCCTAACGAATGAACACAGTCCTTCTCGCCATAGCACTTAAGGAATTATCTAGAAAAGTGTTCCTTATTTCTTGCTAGTAATGCCCTGTTTGCTTATCGCCTTTGCGGCATCAAACTCTGCGGCCCGGCGCTTGGCTATAGTTAAAACCTCTTTGTAATGGGTTTCTTTCTCAGCAGAGAGCTTGACAGACCGTATGGGCGGGACTTCTGGCATGCTGAAGGGGTCGCCCAGACTTTCTGAGATGTATTAGTATCGTGGAACTGAGACGTTATCATGTATTTATAGAACATGGATATATCAAAGTAGTAGACTTACGATTGCTCCAAAAATTGTCAAGGAGACCATCGGCATAGTTTACCTCAACAGCAACACTATTGTCGCCAAGCTGCGCAGCTTGGCGACGTACAGTATTATCCATGCCAGGCGAACTAAGTCCGTTATTCATGGCGTCCGAGGCAGTATCAGCAGCAGTTGCAGCTTTCGCAATGGCAGAGTCGGGATTGTTGAAGATGCTGGGGGTAAAACGAAGAGGATACTCGATTGCGTCAGTAGACCGTTGAGTAGATGAAGGCTTGATGTATGTAGCAGAGAAAGAAGTAGAAGCCGTAGCAGTAGCAGCATCAATTGAAGAAAAAGAGGCCTGGCTTAGTGCCGCAGTTGGGTTGAGGTTGAGCTCAACATCCGTTGTTTTGCTTTGGCACAAGATAGGCATGGTGGAGTCTAGCGAGCGTCTCTAGGATCGCTTATAGGCTAGCTAGGATTGAACTGACGGGATGCTGTGCGCTGCTTATAACCCAGCTGGACGCTAGTACGCGGACTACTACGACGATGATTCTTCTTTTCTTATTCTTTTCCAGTTAATTGCGGTCTAAAAAGACAGCAGTGCTAAAATAGGTTGATGTAAACGGAATAAAGAAAGAAGACAATTTTAGTAACACGGATAGGCGTTTACATTTTGTTTATTTTCCATCGCCTCACTATACATTTTGCTTGTTGCTGTCAGGCAGGCCATCGTAATAGGAAGTCAATAATCAACAGTTGTATCTTTTGGATTTTATCAGAGCAGACCAGATGACTAGGCTGCTAAATTGCATCATGAAAGTGGAACCAAACACATCAATAAGGGCAAAATAACGAAAGCAAATGTAGCTTAATTGGCAATCAGTGGCAGGCCTTGAATTTGGCATCACGAAACTCTGCCATACTATAATTTTTTTCCTTGACTTTTTTTTTCTCTCTTTACTTGTCAGCGGTAGTTGTTCTGATTAATTATTGCTGTGCCTGTAATATTTAGTTCAATCTTGAGTGGCATCGGTTGTTGTTGGCCTTGTTGTTCTTCTATTGAGTCTGTTTTAACCCCCCACCAAAACATCTCATCATTTATCAACACTCTTCGTTATATATCATTTTCTCTATTTTTTTTTTTCAGACCGCCAGCTCCGTCCAATGATCCTCTCGTCTGCACTGCTTCATACACTGCCCTGTAGAAGTAGAAGCAGAAGCCATAGCATAACGACTGCTACCTGCCGCTCAAGCTGCTCTCTCGCACACCCTCTAGACGACCTCGACTTCTATCACAACTGCCGCCGCACCTATCGCCAGACTACACCGCCTATATCATCTAATATATCCCATCATGACGTCACAAACGGCCCGCGATGCTTGGGATGACGATGACTGGACACATAAAGCAGATAAATTAGCCAAGCAAACTGCTGCCTGGAACATTCACGGCAATGGCGCTCCACTGGCGAACAATCAACAACCCAAGCCGACTACAGCAGAACTTGCCGCGCAACATCTCGAAGAAAACCGGCGTATCTGGGAAGCAGCGTAAGCTTTTTTTTTTGTATATGTCCTAGTCTTGTTACTAGCAGCATGAATGTGCTGGCTGATGCAGACTCATTGTGCTAACCATCATCTTGTGCAACCATTCCCGCAGTGATTCACCGCAGCCATACTCGTTCCTAGATGCCCAAGCAAGCAGCATCGCGCCAGCCGAAACGTTCCGCCAAGTCCGTGTTTTGAGTCGAAATCCGCCTCCAGCAGCTTCGCCCGTCCGCCTTGCGTCGAAGCCTAAGAGCAGCGCAGCTATCAGAAGCACTGGCCTTGACAGCAACAACCGCGACAGCGACAGTGGCAACGAAGGGGGCGATACGTCGTCTGCAAGCCCCAAAAAGGAAACACTTGCGGAACAACTTGCTCGCCAGGCGTATGAACGAGAAGAGAAACAACGGCGCTACGATGAGGCGCGAGCAAAGATTTTTGGTGCTGCTAATACTCCCTCTGCCTCCGGCGGTAGCGGCACCAACAGTGCTGAGATAACCCCTCCAGGAACCCCTGCACACCATAATGCCGGCACTGGCCGCGGCCGCGGTGGTAATAGTTATGGCATGAATAGCAGAGGCGGCCATGGTGGTCGTGGACGTGGAGCAAGTAGTGGAGGCCCAACAGCGTACAACAATAACTACGAGGGTAACAATAACAATACCTCAACGTCACTTAATGTTGGCCGCGGCAGCACTAGACGAGGTGGCCGTGGCATTAGTGGCAATAGCATTGGACATAGCAGTTACAGCAACATCTACGGAAACCTGCCAGGCGCTGGATACCACGGCGGTTACCACATTGGATCTATTGCGCCAGGAATGGGATCTTCTACTCCCATGCCTACTTCTACAATCGCTCCAACACATGCAGTTCGCGCCCCGCTAAACCCAGACGCTAGCCGTGGAAATGGGTTTAACGGTGGACGTAGAGGTGGACGCTAACAGCAATAATGGAGGAGAGGCGATGTGAGCCTACACCTCAATATGTAGTTGTTTTAATTCCTTGATCTTATATATTCAAGCCACAAGGACACAAGGTCTCTGAGAATGCTGATGTGTTATTTGTTATTTACATTTCGCGAGGTATATAGTAGTCTATATCTAAGCCTCTGTGGCTCCGGACACGATGCAGGTATATATGTAGGATATGTACAACGAAATATAAAACAACCTTCCATCCCCAGCCAAACTTCGCCTACTTACCAACCTCCGCCAATACGGCCGGCTATTTGCGCAGCTCGCTCAGCCTGGCTTACATCCTTCTTGCCAACATTGCTAATAACTTCCCTATACGTTGTATATGCTAGTTTCTCAAGCTTGATGTCAGTCAACTCCGCCCAATGCTGGAGTATTTGGCGGATATATTGCGTATCGACACCCTGGACAATGTGTCCTTGATTCTTAACGCTTTTGGCTTCGCCGTCAGTCTCGTCATCAGCCGAATAGTACGCTTCATCTACAGATGCAAGCCATACCTTGTGATCAACCGCGCCGTTAGCTGTGTTCATTTCGACAACTAGCGGATCCTCCGCCTTGATTTGGCCACCGCCATTCGTGCATCCGCCTGGACATGCCATGACCTCGACATAGGAATATTCCACGCCAGCATTACCAAAAGCAGCACCTGCGCGCGTTGGTTTCCGTGCCGACCCAAACGGCTTACCACCAGGCATCATCGATGATCGTGCTGGCTTCAGCCGGCGAACGAGGTTCTGGATGTTGCGAAACCCATAGTACCGCGCAGCTCGCATCAGCGGCTCTTTCTGGGTTGGCAATACGACAGAGTATTCAACAACGTCGATGTTTCGGCCGCGCGTAGCGGATATATAAGCACCGGGATTTGTGGCGCAGACGGCTGAGAGAAGGAAGTAGAGGTTTCCACCTGATGGGCCAGCAGCGCGGGCGGAGCGCATAGCAGGGTGAGTGCGGAAGAGGAACTGCTCGAGCTGAGCGTCAGGAAATGCTGGCTGTGGTGGCAGTTTTGTGGGAGTTGTTGATGAAGAAAGCAGGTCCATAGATCGAGCAGATGCGAGAGTGAGGATCTCGGCAGTAGTGATGACGCAGTCGACATCGCGCACGCCTTTTGCAGGGCGACCGTCTGGAGTGTTCCAAACAGAATCAGTGAGCTCTTCGCGAGATGCTTCCAGTTTCTTGTCATAGCATGGCATCACAGCCAGGTGATATATTCTACTAGGTGAAATGCCAAGTATACGACTCAGTGAAGTTTTTACAAGCGTACCAAGAAGTGCTTGGGGTGATTTGACTTTGGAGAGATGAGGTAGGATGTAAGGGTGTGTCTTTTCGGCATAACATACCCAGCCAGGACAAGAGGCAGCCAGAATTGGTTTCTTGTTGGGAGATGAAGACGAAGAAGGAGAACGGGAGGGAAGGTTTTCGTCGGCTCCAAGCACGAGACAGGCTTCACGGGCAACATTGGTATCAAGAACCCAGTTAAAAGCATTGCCATGCTTGCCAGCCTGCGCCAGGCCATGTCTAAACAATGACTCGATAACGGCTCCTGCTCTATCCTGACTAACTCCTCTGCCCAGAGCGGCAGCCAGACTTGCTCTTGTCTGGGGCGCAACACTGGCAACCAAGATCTTAGCGTCTGGGTTCTCCAGCCCAGCAACCTTCCAGCCGCCATCCAGCCTTGAGACCTTCAGGGCCGGTGCAGCGTCCAACACATTGAGGACCTCGGCATGGCTTTGCAGAGACACAAGCACGGCCTCGGCAGAGGTGACGCAGCCGGAGCAGGCAAGACAGTCGGTCAGCGATATCTGGGCAGGTGCAGCAGCTGATACAGCACCGGGCGTGCCGTCCAATACAACCTCTTGTTCGAGCGAAAGGGCGGATTCTGGGACGGCGGGGAGGGTCTCGACGGGCTTGATGCAGGCGACGCCCGGGGTGATGAAGTCGTTAAGATCGTCGACGGAGAGAATGGCACTCATTATAGGGTATCCGAGACGGAATCTGTAGAAGTGAAAGATACGGAAAAAGAACAACAAAACTAATTGTCGAGGCAAGTCAGTACAGGCGTAGCTTTTGTGACGCAAAGAGACAAGATAGAAATTAAATCCGCGATCGGCCGCTTGTGGTTTGCGATATGATGTCAGAGGAGGGTGTGACGCAAATTTCAGTTTGCAGGCTGTTCCTGAAGCTAATCTTCTTTCTCTTTGGTTCTCTTTAGGAAAGATAAGAGATAATATTAAATGGATGTTCGATTTTTAAAATGAAAATAAATAAAAGAAGAAAATTTCCCTAATAATTCATCCGCCACCTCTCAAGAATTGTACACAGCAACTACTACAAATGCTTGGAAATCGAAATTATGGTTTACCATCAAGTCACAGCTGTTGACTTGCCTTACAGCTTCTAATATTTAGCTGTAGAGCATAGGAAGGACTAACATAGAGGGGCTTTTCTAAGATTCTAAATATTACACTTCATAGTCACAATTTCAAATGCGGTGTTGACTACTCGTCCGTTTGATGCTTAGGGTTGCAACGACTCCACAGGGCTTGAAGAACAAGGATTACGACAACAGCACATAATTAGGGTTGCCAAAGCGGCGATCTTTGTATCGGGTTAACTTCGAAATTGAGAGGCCTAAAGTGACGATTTCTGTTAGCGAGGTACGACACGCTGACGGAGCTGACTTACACTTAAGAACAAGACTGAATATAATCCAAAGATACCACACTTTTTTGAAGGCTTTAAGTCTGTTTCTTAATTCATTGCTAATAAAGCCACGCTGTCATTAAGACAAGATATCTTTGAAAAATAAAGAGTCTTAACTGAAGTAGAATATCTCGGTTATTCCTATAACAATCACATACTATGGATGTACGTCATACTCTAGTCCGAACCCACGATTGACATGTGATATCTCTGGTTCTTCATTTCATTCATAACTGACAATACTTGGACCTACTAGAGCATCCAGTATTACTGCTTTGCCAGCTTTGCCTGGCTTGGCATCCAAGCCGGGCCGTTGATACTCTTCCCTAGATTCATCTTGTCGCTACTTCGCAATCAGTACCAACAACCTGATACAGACCTTGAAGTTTATTTTGCGCGCTCACTTGGCTTTGCCTTGGCAACACTTGCGATTTTTCAAGTCACGTTGTCTGGCGCAATCCCATTGACATCGTCGTTCTCCGATGGTGAGTTTCAAATTTTTTATCATTATCCCAATAAACATACCTTCTCACATCGTCGTATTGATCCCCTTAACTAACCGTACTGCAGCAGTCGCTGTATCCCCCTTCGCTATCGCCACAATGTTGATATCTGCCATGCACCATGCTTCTGTAGCTTCTTATTGCTACGGCCACTATACTCACACGAGCCTGGCCGCCTTCGGCTTCGGCGGTTTTGTCAGTGCTGGCTTAGCAGTCATCGGCCTGGGCTGTTTCATGTTTGCTGGCGATACTAGTCAACTGAGCAAGAATCTGCACTTGAACAAGGCAACTAGCTCTTTTCCATTCAAGAATACCCAGGCGTATCATGATAAGAAGAGAGAGCTTAGAAAAGGGCAGTAGATACTTGGTTGGCTTTGTATAGAACGCTATGATAAGTTATGATACTGGCAGCATATATAAACTAATTTGACGTAACTTGAAAGCAACGCTACTATCCATAATCAAAAGAGATGCACATTCAATACGTGAGATTGATATCAAAAATTGAAATATAACGTAGAATTGTGGTAGTGGCAAAGCCATACGTCATGGAGCGAGCCTTAAATGACCGTAATCAAATGAGCATAAAGACAAGAAACAAGAAAGAAAACACCTAAAGCCCCATCCTCCCTATAAAAGTACAACTGACCGAGAAGAACACAGATCCCTAGACGTAATAGAAAAAGACGAACGAACCCAAAACTCAACCTATAAAAAAAAAAACCGCACATGAGACAACCAATGAAGAAAGCAAAGAAAGGGAGAACTTGGAACTAAGCCTCGGATGCCACTTCTTCTACGTGAGTCGACTCATTTGCTGGCTCATCAATCTCCATTTCATCTTCATTTTCCTTGTCATCATCTCTTTCGTCCTCGTTGACACTGGCCTTTGCACTACCAGGTCGAAGCGTCACAGGGGCAGCTTCATCACCATCTTCGTCTCCGGCTATAGGGACGGAAACTTTCAGCTTAGTCCGCTCGGATTCAAGGACCTTCTCGGCATCGCGTTTCTTCTTAGCCGCATTGACCTCGGCCTCCGCTTTTGCTTCAGCGGCTAGAACAATCTTGCGACGTTCATACCACGCCTTCTCACTTTGAACAACTTGCAATAGGAGTACTTCTTTGTCTAGCCATTCGCGCTTATACATCTCCTCCATTATTTGTATCTCCTTTTGTAATTGCTCTCCTTCTTCCTCGGAGAATTTTAGCTGCAGCCGACAGCGACGGAAGAGTTTGTCGAGGGGCATATCGAGTTCCTCCTTAGAAAAGTCCTCCTCGGTAAGCTGACAGGAGTCGGCGTCGACGTCATCAAGAGAGAGGGTTTCATCGACAGAGGCGTCGTCAATTGCTGCTGATGAAGTGGAATTCTTCAGAATGATCTTGAACTTGCGCCCATTAGCGGCACTAGCCTGCTGGGACTTCGGTACGGGATCACTGGGCCGTAGGTCTTCAGTTTGGTGGACGGTACGCATGTGCTTGGCCAAAGCATCCGATCGGGTAAAGGCTCGGTCACATTCTTTATGATATGGTTAGCAGAAAGCCATGATGAAGAGTAATAACTTAAAAAGGCTACTTACCGGGAAGATAGCAGTAAAACGGCTTTTCACGGGTGTGACTGCGCATATGAGCCTTCAAGGCATATCCTGACGCGTGAGACATGCCCTTTCTTGTGCACCCTACCCACTCGCAAGTGTACTTGCGTTGACGCCCTTCAATGTGCTCGTTATGGATATGCTCAACAAGCTTGTCCATGTTTCCCTGGTGGCCTGCATCGCAATCCTCCCAGGCGCATGTCGAGACTTGCTCGAGGAAATCGTCATCATCGAAGCGATTGTTCACTGGCGAGCTTGGAATATCGCCGTCTGTATCACTGGAAACGTCTGACATGCCGTCTAGAAACTCCGGGCTGTGTTCGTCATCAGCGAGAGTATTTGGTGAGCGAGCGCTGGTGGTGGCGTTAGCGTCAGTGCCAGTTTCAACCTTGATGCGTTTGATTCTCGTTGGGCGCGTGGTTTCGCTATCAATGGGAGCAGCATCAGTAATGCGGCTTCCAGTATCACTTTCATCAGCGTCAGAAAGAGCATCAGAAAGTGACGTTCCCGGCGAAGGAGCCGCGACAGTGTCAGTGTCGGCTTGTGGTGTCGACATTCTGCTCGGCATAGAGACGAAAAGTGAGGGATGATATGGGAGAGATTCGAGCTAGACGATGGGATAGAAATAGATGTCTATTGTTTCTTTGTTGAAGTGTCGGGTTGATTTGATGATAGACGAGGCTTCTAAAGCATCTGGTTGGATGATGTTTCCTGGATGAAAAGATTGAAAATTGGCGTGAACAGGGCTTCGATCGCGAATTGCTGAGGAAAGGTTGGGGAAAAAAAATATCGAATGCGCGTAGGTAGAAAAGAGTTGAAGAGAAGCTTAGATTACAGAAATGCCGACGGAAGAGAAACGCATAGATATCGGCGGCTTGCTATTGTCGTAAGTGAGCATTGAATGGAGAGTTAAGGCCTAGCGACAATAAATGGTCAGAGAGAAAAACAATACGCTGGCTTGGTTGATGCAATGGTGATAATATACATGTAATTGCTTATTTGGGACGGCGACCGATGATGCTACACAGCTCTAGCTCCTTCCTAGGAACAACTTTGAAGCAACCAAGAATCACGTGCTATTGAGTTATAACAGTCACTAGGGTTAAATAGAGTCGTTGCTGCATACCAAGCCTTTTAAAAAAAAAAAAAAAGAATTAGGGACCCCACCATAGCATTGAGTTAACGTTGATTAAAGACCAGGGACTAAAAGGCAAAACAGCAGGAGCAGACGGCTGCCATTTCTCCAGGCCCGGCCTAGACAAAAGCTTCAGAGGGTCTCTAAGAGGGCTCCAAGCAAAAGGCCTTTTCTCTCCTTTTCCCGTTCTTTGCCCGCCCCTAGCCAGACTGAACGTCAAACAAGACCCAGACTTCGCTCTAAAATATTTCCTGACTCGTCTGCAATTCGTTCCGCCGCCGCTCCTTAAGCTTTCTATCTTTTTTAATATTTCCTCTGTGCCTCTCTTGTCCATATGCCCCGTTTCTAGGTCCGCATATCGCCTTACTTGTTGTTCTTCTTCTCATAACCTACATACACACACACACATCATACTATGTCCTCCAAGTTGTTTTCCCTCGAGGGCAAGGGCCTGAAGCTCGACTCTGCCGACGACATTGAACCGTATCTCGCCCCTCTTCGTGACATGACCGACGTTGAAGAAGTTAAGCTGCTGGGCAACACCTTTGGTATCGATGCCTGCAAGGCCCTGGGCGAGGTCCTAGCTACTAAGAAGTCCTTGAAGGTGCGTCTATTGTAATGTCTATGACTACCCCTCCCCGTCATCATACTCGCCGGCCCGGTTTGCTATAGAGCCCGCTACTACTACTACTCCCGACCCCTGTGAAACCCACCAGTCCTAACTAGCAATCGATCGCTCTCTCTACCTCCTTTTTACGCAAATATTTTAAAACAGTAGCACCACCCTTCCGCTAACCGCTAATGCACCCTTTTTTCTGTAGTACGCTAACTTCGCCGACATCTTCACCGGCCGCCTACTGAGTGAGATCCCCGATGCGCTCTCGCACCTCCTGACCTCCGTGGTTAACCTGCCCAACTTAACAACTGTCGATCTTTCCGACAACGCCTTTGGCATTAACACCCATGCGCCCCTGGTTGTCTTTCTAGCCGATCATATCCCGCTGCAGCATCTGTACTTAAACAACAACGGTCTAGGCCCGCAGTGCGGCACGCTAGTCGCCAACGCCCTGGTCAAACTGCACGCCAAGAAGATCGAGGCCCGAAAAGCCGGTCAGACCGTCCCCGATTTGGAGACTGTTATCTGTGGTCGCAACCGTCTAGAGAACGGCTCCATGGTCGCCTGGGCCAATGCCTACACCCTGCATAACCGTGTGCGCGTCATCAAGATGGTGCAGAACGGCATCCGTCCTAGCGGCCTGACCCACCTGTTCACCTATGGCCTCAACCGTTGCCGACAGCTTCGCGTTATCGACGTTCAGGACAACTCCTTTGCTATCGTCGGTGCTAAGGCTCTGGCTAAGGCCATTGCCGGTTGGGTTCTACTTGAAGAACTAGCCGTCAATGATGGCTTCCTTAAGGCTACTGGTTCTGAACTTGTCATCAAGGCACTAGCTGCTACCACTAACAAGAACCTAAAGACTCTGCGCATCCAATACAACGACATGACCGCGAAGGGTCTGGCAGCCATCGTGGAGGCTGTCGAAGTTCTGCCTGGTCTGCGCAAGGTCGATGTCAATGGCAACAAATTCTCTCAGGAAGACTTGTCTTTGGCGACGCTGAACAAGCTGTTTGAGGAGCGCAAGGAGGCTAGCAGCGATAAGGTCATCGATGAGGATTCATGGGGTCTGGACGAGCTCGATGAGCTCGACGATGATGATGAGGAAGAGGAAGAGGAGGAAGAGGACAATTACGACCCATTGGTGACGGCCGAGGAAGCCGAGAAGCTTCTCGCGTCTGAGCCCGTGGCGCAAGAAGAGGACAAAGAGGTAGACGCACTTGCGTCTGAGCTGGACAAGACTGGTCTGTAAAAAACAGAAATAAATGGAAAAATGACACCAGAATAATCTCACATGTTGTCGAGTTTATATTGTCTAGGCAGCAACACATAATACGGAATGAAAGAACACCACGAGCTTATGATCTGATATATGTTTTTTCAAAACAATTCAATATATACACTTGAACAAATATAGTCAGATAGTATTTTCTAGACGGAAGTTTTGGTGTTAGTTGGAGGAACAATCACGTGCATATTTTGTCTCCTCTACTTATACCTTCTTTCTGCTTGCTTGAATGTCACTGCAGGCTATTTACGAAAGGTAGATAAAAAAAAAATATGATAATTAAAATCCAAGCATTCGAAATACTGGAAACATGTCCATAAAACATGTGAAAATATCACCAGGTCAAAATATTGAAGTTACAACCAACTAAAAAAGACAAGAAAAACCTCGGTGGTCAGGTGGACTTTGAGTTTGCAGTAAGATGTTAATGTGCAACGATTGTAATTTATTGTGTTAATTCAGTTGGAACTTTTTGATACGCCACGTAATTGACATATCAGTTATATAGATATGATGTATGTCTAAGAATTTATATATAGACAAGTATATAGACAAGAGTACTTAAATTCAACATCTACTAGGCTTAGTATAACCCTCCCTACCCCAGCCCTATTTCTATTTATCACCCTTTTAGTTACTGTAGTCACAAACTGACCCGAACTTTAACATTCACACATGACCTTTTGGTGTAGTGATCTCAATGTGCCGATTTTCTCTTTAGCAAACACAATGCAAATGTAGAGTCACACCACCAAGAAATAAATATAAAGAAAATGCGTAGTCACATCGGTCTCAATAAAAGTCCATCTTCTTTATCATCATTTATACAATCAAAGTCATACATACTTTACTAATCAAGTTGAATCACAACTCCAACATGCCCCAGATCATCATCTCGTCTACGGAGTCTGTTCTCCGGTTGCTCTGGACCGCCGCTTTAGGTTATTACATTATCCAAGCCAGCATCTTCTATTTATTATCCTCTCTTTCGATGAAATATCTCCTTACAACCCTCTGGCAACCCTACCTTTCGCAGCATCCAACTTCCATATTCAGCGAAGAAGTCCCAGTTTCTTCGACTACTGCCACCTTCACCGGAAGTGTTGAAATCACTGCTCTTTCTGGCGTCTTTGCTATGCTTCTCACACAACGTCTTTTCGATGTGCCTAAACGCCTGGGCCTGAGACTCCACATCGGCGCTACGACGGCCTCCTTTGTAGCGGCTGGATCGTGGGCCTGGCCTGACAAGGCGGCGTTTGGCAAGTTGGATATCCTTGTCTTAGCTGCTATGCCGGCGGTGTTCGTGACAAAGACTGTTGTAAGCAAATGGACGAAGAGGTTCATTGAGGAATAAGGCCATATTTGTCAAAGTCTTTGGCTGCTTGACTTACGATGCCAAGGGTTAACTAATCATAACTGTTTTATTTGTTTGATTTAGGTTTTTTTTTTCTGTTTTAGATTTAATAAAATCGTAATAATAGTAGTTGTGTATGTACGTTTTCATCAGATACTCATAACAGTCTGGCCCTTTTTAGACTATATATTACTTACTAAGCTTTGCTCTTGATGACTGCGTCTCATCTGATAAGATGATATTTGGTATGTAACACTCGAAGCATGTGATGATGCTACAGGGAACCTCGCCAACAACACCTAAAGATGTTTTTTTTGTTCTTTTTTTGATTCTTTCAAACTTGTTCATTTACTACTCTCTCGACCTCACTCTGTCTGGTCTGCGCTTCATCGGGTTCGTCTCCGTCTAATAACGTGCTTCCGAGCGGAGGGAAACTGGAGAACAACAAAACAACCATGGCCAAAACGGCAATCGCCGCGTTACAGTAAAATGTCATATAAGAAGCGTTGCGAGACGCCAGTGCTGCAAAAACATAGCCAAAGAGACCTTGAGTGGCAAGATTGGCCATGTTCTCGACAAGAGTTATAGCATTCAAAGTGTCGGCTCGCTGTGAAGGCGTGCACATGTCGGTAATGACACCCTTAGCTGCCGGGGCTGAGCCAGAGCCGAGAGGGATAAGGAGAGCGGCTGTTGGTAATGAGTTAGTCAGGTTCACAATGCAGGAGTATGTTATGTATAACATACCCAGATAAATGTGCCACTTCTGGGTAGCAAATGCTGTAAGCATAGTGAGGACGCCATCGATAATGAGACTCCAGCGAAGAAAAACTAGATCGAAAGATAAATCAACAGGGCCATCGTCGTGGTCACCGCTGGCGAGGTCATGTTCTGGCACCAGTGGAACCTCAACTTCGACAGCATTGGCCGGGATGACCTCTACTTCCTCAGGATGTGTCGGCATGATTAACGCGCTTGAATCATCTTCGAATATTGTTGCTGTGGTGGCGGCGGCAGTTGTAGCGTCATAACCGGTAGGAGTCTGGCTTCCGTTACGAGGGGTAGTGCTTCCACTCAGCGAACTCTGTTCCTCCTGGCGTTGCTGCTGCTGCTGTTGTTGTTGTTGCTGAGACGCTAGAGCTGCCTTGACCAGCATCTTTTTGCGTGGTGAATAGCGCTTACGACCCCATGTTATGATACGAGGAAAAGCAAAGATTAAGAACAAGCTGCGCACAAAGCTGAACTCCGACATCATGAGACCATTGTCGGCTTGGGTGAATTCAAAGGCGGCTGTAGCGTACATTTGTATGAGTAGCGGAGCATATCCTGTAGCAACAACACCAGTGAAGATACCAGCGCATAGAAAGATGACACCGTAGTGCTTCACGGTCCGGCCGGTAGGAAGACGAGCAATTTGCGGCTTGAGGATACGAAGTGGGGCAAGAAGGCCACTCTTGGTGCGTTCCTGAGCGCCGGACATCGAGGCTGGACTGATGTAAGGAAGAGCAGTGATAGCATATACAGAGGCGGTCAGAAAGGAGACGAAAGCTACTTTGAAGGGCATCTGAATGCCGAAGGTATCACCGATTTGGCCGCCGGCTGTTGGCAGAGGGAAGAGGTAGGGTCAGTTTCTGTTGAAAGAGTAACGATATAGCAGAGAGTACACATCGAGTAAACTTACTGATGTAGCCCACTGACATGCCAAGCATGACGCAGCCTTGTAGCTTGCCAAATGTACCAGTTCGCCGACTAGCAGTGACGACCTCTCCAATGATGACGTTGACGACAAGGCTATTTATTATGTGTTAGAATGATGGAAGCAAGTTTGAATACCATGCTTGGCAAACTTACACATAGCCAGCAGGACCTCCAAACACAGTCACAACTTGGGTTGCTTGGATGATGGTCATGCCCAATTTGCTACCAGTAATTACGCCGGCAATTTGCATGAGAACTCGCATGGCAGGGACTGTAGTCTGGAAGATAAGCGTAGCTTTGGGGCCGATGCGCTTGACGAGCCAGCCGCTAAAGAAAAGATTCATGATTCCTGTAAGACAACGTTAGTATGAGATAGATTGGCGTCAGATTAGCAAGTGGCTTACCGCAAATAGTAGTGCTCATGCCAAGAATACTAAATTGTCTAGCAGTCCCAGCAGCGACTTCATTGATGCTACACCGATCGCCATTGCCGACATACGGCGGATGAGTCTCATAGTAGACATCGCATTCCATAAGATGGAAGACATAAAAGAGGCTATTTGTGCATATGCGCCAGGTCAGCCACGAGAACTTAGGCTATCACAGATCCAAAGGGGGGTAAGGGGCTTACGGGACCTGCGTAAAGCTAAACGACAGCGTAATCAAGAAACCGGCTAGCAAGATACGAGTCTCGACATCCAGCAACCGGCAGAAAAACGCAACGAAGCCGCTAGCGGGCGCACATTTGCCATCGTCCTGCTTGGGAATAGAAGCGGCCGATGAGCGCCGAGAAGATATCGGAGAGAGAGAATTTCGCAGAGACCGAACGCTGGGCGTCAGCAACGGCGTAGATTCCGTCGGCGGTGGTGATGAAGATGAAGCCATTTGGATTGATAAGGTGCGACATATGTTGTTTAGGCGGTAATAAGGATGACTGAGATAGAGATATATAAGAGAATTAAGATAGAGAGTATATGATGCTTCTAAAGACGAGACAAGACACTTGGAAATAAGAGCTGGTATAAAATAAGAAATAAAGAAAAGAAAAGAAAATATGCCTGGTAGCTCACCGTGAAAATTCCAAGAAAAAAAAAAAGATTGACAAGGAAAAACCCCCCAAACAAAAAAAAAAAAAAAGAAAGGTAGTAGTTACTTGTTAAAGTAGCCACAGCCCAAAGTCGCAACTGCCACTACTACATGAATCCGGAGCAAGAGGCTTCCTTTTCTGGAATCTATCTAGTATGGGTGTGTAGCTTCATGCATATGCAAAAGCAAGAAGTCTGCCGTAAGTATTCGCTTCGCTTATTCGCTAGCTCTAGGCTTTCCTCGACCGTGCATGGAAGCCAGAAGCTGCAGTATATATTGGAACTTGGCTTTCGTTTAATAAGATAAATGAGTAGCAAGTTTGACATGCAAATTCATTCTCGAATATCTAAACTAAGAACACTCAAGATTAAGAAATCACTGGTGCGCTGTTTGGTCTTCGTGTATTTTGAATTGTGCTGATATTCCTGTGCCAAGCAAAAGCAACTACGGGCGTCCAATGCTATCCACTCTTTTTATTAGATTATTTTCCGCGGCCGAGTTATTACTCTTTCACTGTTTCTCTAACTCAGCTACGAAGCTTTATATCGCAAACGAACCAGAAAAGGCACGATGATCAAGAAATTCAAGAGCAAGTAAGAAAAAGGCACGCTACATACATTCTATCGTGGTACGAACTATGTCGGCCATCTTGTGTTAGTACATCGGCTAAAGCCCGTTGTGTGATTTCGCATGCTCTTTCCTTGAGACTAGCAGAGTATTTAGGCGTGGCTGGCTTGGCCAATCATGCATCGGATCAAGCTATCAGAGCGGTGAGATGTGGGGCCGGCTCGCCGGGAAAAGTGCCGGGAGAAAATGACTTTTCTGAATTTTCTTATCGATATCAGCAGCTCTACCAAATCAAAGCCATGCTATGTCTCTAACTGAGTAGAGCTGAACTTGGACTGAACTAGCTCTATCTAACAAACCAGATTTGACGATAGTATCCAGATAATACATTCGGCAATATCTCTGCAAAACAACGATATCATGTATGCCATCGCTGCAACCCTACCTTTTTCCCCCAAGTATTGCTGCCACTAAACACCTTATAAACCCGATATTCTGCGCTGTACACCCCGTCCACGCCAATATTTGCATGCATGGCCGCCATGTCAACCAGGGACCCATTCGCCACGGGATGCTTTAATATACAGATAGGCGGGGCCAGTACCTCTACAGAGACAAAGGAGTCCAAAAGAGAGGCCTGTAAGATATTTTGTCTACTAAGTCTATCGGGGTCTAGATGTCTTTAAACTACTATGCACACTACGCGAGCGACTACTTCTTTCTCCTTCTCGCAGATCTGTTCGTTCCCGCTCTCATAGTCCGAAATAACGCGATTGTATCGAAAGGGCGTATTAACAGCTCAGTTGACCGTTGGTTCAAGCATCCATCATAAGTGGATATATAGTAGGGTTTTTAACCCTATACAGACACGATATCTAACAGTACGATATATACGATTTCCATAACAAACTTCATTATTTTTATTTTAATGTGATCTCTGTATATACCAAAGGAACTTTCGCACTTGTAGTAAGTCACAAAACGAACAGACTAGGACATCTCGCAAGGCAACGGAACCTGCAAGGGAGGAACTTCCTAATACATACCAAATCCTTCTGCCCTGCCATTCCACCATCGTGGCAATTTCACAACGTCTAGAATGATATTTTGACTAATGTGCGTAGCTAGCTGTACGTACGTATATGATGAGCCCCTTCTCTGCGGTACCGAAATCTAGCGTCAAGAGGATGCATTTACCTCATAAACACAAGACAAGTTCCTAGATATAGGAAATGGATAGCGGTGCTCAAAGAAAGAAATCATGGTTGCCGAGACTAAGAATACATTCGTCGTCTTGTACTTCTTTTTAGCGGTCTTATGCATCTAAGCGAGGTGATTGAGACGGGGTTTAGGGATATCTTGAACGGTACAAAGTTTGACTATTAAAGCTCTGCCGTTATTGTTATTGAGCCTAAGGGTCAGATTGAGATAAATGCTTTGTTAGACTAGCAAGACATACAGATTTATGAGACTTACTATCCATATAGCCAGTTCCTTGAATAGGCAATATGTTTGTTATCTGCGCTAATATCAAGGCCGGCGTGTAATTTGTCCAGCGCTTAATATTGAAGATGTGTATAGCATTCTTGTGTGTTTTAACGATTCTTAATACAATCATCAATACTACTAGTACCAAGTAATCGCTGAGATGGAACTATTGTCCCGCTCATTCTCTGCTTGCTCTTCATTTCAATTGCGATAATGCGGGCCATATATGTGAAACGATCTCTAACCTAGGCTTGACCGAGTCTAGATCTCCGGATGCCTCCATTTCGAGAATGCCGGTTTGCTACAGAGCTTATATTAAGGAGTGAGAATACACTAAGATCTGTATTTGAAGTGTCTTGCATGCTTAATTTAAAGAAAGTTGGTTGTTCTTCTTCCTTTCCAAAAAAGGTCTAAGACCACCTTGTTACTTTAACATGATTAATAGTTAAGAGCCTCCGCCACTTAACCGGAGAATGTGAGATATAAATGTTTGCATTCCTCAAGAGTTAATTGATAGGGTTAATATCAGAAAAGACCAAGGGTGCTAGATATTTAGTAGTAGCGGGAAAAAGTATGGTGGCAACCAAACACTCAACTCCATTAGCTGCATTCCAGAGCATCATGAAAGATGAAGTTTGCCTTACGTGTATAAGCTGAGCAGCTAAACAAGGAATCAAAACAATAGACAGCATGAATGTAAGTGTGAAAAAAAAAAACAAAGATAGGGCTCAGCTCTAGTATAAGAGAAGTCGTGGAGCCGGAGAATCAAGAGTCCTACCTATTGCTTATCATCATCAACACATCTTTCTATCATTCTCTATCCTCTGAGATACTCTTGCTCTTTGGAGACCTTCGAGTATATACTATCAAAACACTTTCATTCATATCACTTCTGTTCGAACAGTCTTTCATACCAACTATATACATCTTACTTGTTCTACAACAACTCGCAATAATATATCTTCTTGCTATCCCACCATGGTTAACAAGTACTCTGCAGTTGCTGCTATCTTAGCTAGCAAGGCTGCCATGGCCGATGATCTAGTCTATTTCGGCTGTTATCCTACCGTTACAGTGACCGAAACTGTAACATTGAACGCCGACACACATACTTCTAGACTTGGTTCTGTGGCCAGCACGAACACAGTTACTACAACCAAGACCGAGACTGTAACTTTGACTAGCACTGGTTCTTCAGTGGCTATGGTTTCAAGCACCGGGGGTGCTTCTTCCGTTACAGCCTCAGTCACTAGAAGCAATTCTGACTCTTATTTTACATCGCTGGGACTTTCTTATTCTAATAACACTACTATCTTGGTAAGTCATAGTAATAGGGTTACCGCCATACTTGACGTCTTAGTATAGAGACACAAGAGCTAAAATTTCACTAACATGCCCTGCCTGATAATGTAGAGTCCAACATCTCACGTAAAAGGTTTTTCGGGTGGTATTATCTTTAGTGAAGGTAGTTCCGTGACTTCGTCTTTTGATGAGCCAACAACAACTACGCATATCAAGTTGACTTCAACTCTAACCTCGACCATCCCGTTCCTTTCTTCGATGTCGATCACAAACACCAAGGGCAAGTTTTCGGCGTCAGGCTCCAGTAGCCAGGCCACCGGTGATAATTCGTTGACTCGGTCTGTGTTTAGCCAGACTTTTTCGGCCAGAACTTTACCTACCAAGGTTTCTTCTTTTCCAACTTCATCTACCACTTTCTGGCCCAACTCTAAGACGAAAGCCACTTCTACCTCGGCCTCAGCCACTGTCACTGTAAGCATATCAAATCATGCATAAACACTAAGCTGCCGTATCTAACAGCTTACAGGCTTCGGGCTTTGCCAATGCTCTCTACTTTACCAACTGGGGTACCTATGGTGCAAACTACCAACCGGCCGATCTTCCTGCCGATGAAGTGACGCATGTTCTGTACTCATTTGCCAACATCCAGAGCGATGGAACGGTGTAGGTATCTCATATCCACGATATCATCTCAGAACACCATCTAACGTGTAATCTTCACAGCTACTCTTCCGACTCGTACGCGGATCTGGAAAAACATTACAGCGGCGACTCCTGGTCTGAAACAGGTACTAACGCCTATGGCTGCGTCAAGCAACTATATCTGCAAAAGAAAGCCCACCGCCACATGAAACTCCTGTTGTCCATTGGCGGCTGGACGTATTCGTCCAGCTTCACTGCAGCGACAGCGACTAACAGCACACGAAGCACCTTTTGCTCATCGGCACTAACTCTTGTCAAGGACTGGGGCTTTGATGGCATCGATATCGATTGGGAATACCCGAAAAAGAACAGCCAAACCGCGGCCTACACGGCGCTGGTCAAGGAGTGCCGCAGACAGTTCGACGCCTACGCCGAGGAGTATGCCGATGGTTATCATTTCTATATCAGCATCGCAGCCCCGACCAGCCCACAGCACATCAAAAGCCTAGACGTCAAGAGCATGGATAAGTACGTGGACGCATGGCACCTAATGGCCTACGACTATGCTGGCTCGTGGGACACCACATCAGGCCACCATGCCAACGTACACAAGAGCATGCAGCCACTCAAAAGCGGCGGCAGAAGTACCAAGTTCAGCACAGACACAGCCGTAGCCATGTATCTCGACCAGAACGTCGAGCCTAGCAAGATAGTGCTGGGCATCCCACTGTACGGCCGCTCATTCGAGAACACTGCGTTCCCCGGTGCCCCTTACTCGGGCGTCGGTTCTGGCAGTAACGGTGAGGCCGGTATCTGGCTGTACAATGACCTACCGCACCAAGGCGCCACGGAGCACTTCGATAGCGCATTGCTGGCGGCCTGGAGCTATGATAACTCTACACAGAAAATGATCTCGTATGACACAGTCAAGAGTGCCCGGGCCAAGGCAGAGTGGATGCTGGATCAGGGTCTGGGCGGCGCGGTCTACTGGGAGGCGAGCGGCGATCGCAATGATAGCAAGAGCATAGTCAAGACGGTGGCTGAGGCGATGGGTGCGCTGGACTCAGCTAAGAACCTGCTGTCCTACCCAATGAGCAAGTACGCAAACATCCGGAACAACCTAGAAGAAGCCGAAGACAAGTAGATATTAAGACATGAGTATAGTGGGGCTTGGTTAGTATTGCGATATTGGGGCAATAGTGTCTATATTCTCCTTTTGACTTTGTTTTTTTTTTTTTTTTCTTTGTATCGTTGCACATTCCTTGGGTGTTTTTTTCTCTCGAGCTTGGTTAGACATTCTTTTTCCAAATTCTGTCGTTTAGTTTTCTTGCTGTTATAGCCCCTTTTTTTTTTTCCTTATATATTTACTAGATTTATTACTACTATATTAAAACAGAAATTAAAAGTCGCTCCATTTTAGTGCCTTATATCACCGTTACAACAGATACGACCAGTGACAGCAAGACCGCCATTATTAGGGTACTTGCTACTCTCACCGCTCCAGCCGTCACGCCCTGACTATCGGCAGCGGCGCCGGTGCCAAGGCTTGAGCCCGCGCCGAGAGCCGGTATACTAGACGGCACATTGCTCGCATCGGGCAACAGGGCCGAGCCAGTGCCGGCACCAGTCTTCTTGGCTGAGCCGGGGGAGGTCACGGTGGCCGTCTTGATAGCAGTTGCAGTGACGATGCTCTGCTTGGTGGTGGTAGTAGTAGTGTCGTTGGTGAACGGGAAGGATGCCGTGATGGTTGCTGTGCGCTCTGACGATGAGACTAAGAGCGGCGTTGAGGCTGTTACTGTCGCATTTGTAGCTGCAGGCGCGGCAGTGAATGTGCGGAAGTCGACGGTCACGTTGAGTGTCGATAGAGGAAGAGGCGAGACTTCGACAACGGAGGTGGCCTTTCCAAGATGTTAGCTTGACAGTCGTTCAGCAGGTCTCTTGAAGTACGCCGATTTAGAGACGCTTGGGGCGATTACTTACTGTGACTGCAGTAGTATCGGCAGGTTTCTCAGATATTGTGGCGTTTTCCCGGCGCATTATCGATACGATGAGCGTGGAAGGATAAGCCGGAGCTCTGGCTTGAATTTCAACAGCTGAAGCCGCAGCCGCAGCCGCTATCGAAAGAGCTGAGATCAACAAGCTGGGTCTCATAGTGACTCTTAGTAGCTTATGAAGTTATATACGAAGTTTAATGATATAGAGTATATGTCAAGACGCACAGCGTGATAATAAAAAGAGTGCCAGCCCGGAAGAAAAAGAGAGAAAGAGGGTAATTTAGACGTCGTCGGAGAACATTGAAGCAACAGTACGAAAACAATACGTAACAATGCCAGTATAGAGAAGCGAATGGAGATATTGCAAAAAGTCTGCACTGCAGAGAATTCGACTGGCCAGCCAGATTTGAAAGAGGATTTCGCCAGAGATTAGTATGATAGAAATATAATTCCAATAAACTAAGAGTACATTCTAAGTTTGTGATGGGTTGCTTTGATTGTGCAGGTCGTCGTCGATTTAGCGATCTTTGGCGTCTTTCGTTTTTGGCAAGCAATGAGTAAAAAAAACAATAAGGACAATTAATAATGAAGTTTCAGGGGTAAACCAATAATACAAGAAAAGTAGAATAGAAGAATAGAGAATGCCAATAAAGACCGTGAGAAAGAAGAACAAGAAAAAGGAAGCAACTCTGAGACTTCTTGTTTACCTGCTTAATACAGGGCGCGCTCGATATTAATACTACAACCTAGACCAACTCGACTAACTACAGAACCTACTTCTTTTAGATTTTGGGAACAAGAACGCCAAGACTTGTCCAGTTGTATCATCGCCGGAGCCATCTCAAAATAGAGCACAGACGTTTCTCGTGATCTCTTGTACCGAATAAAGATTTTGGTTGCCTTTCGAAGCCACAGCAGTGCCCAAAACTAAGAATAAACCAGCATCTTCGCCTTCATTTGCGTCTATGGTCCTTCTTTTCTCGGAAGCTGATCTTGGAACGACATTTATGCTCACCAGAAAGATGTCTCAAGACGCATTCTTTGTTTCTGGTGGCCCAGTTCCTACCATCTGGTTTTCGACAGCATCCACTACTACGTATTACTACTACTTTTCCTTTAGTCCCTGGTCTTTCTTTCATCGTTACGATCTGAGACGCGGACGACGATCAAACAAGAAGCCCAGAAATCCTCCCCCTAGTCTAGTGTGATGTTGCCAAACCGATCAGCTGGTCTTTGTCCAAGACATGAGAACGATAAATGTTCAGACTTTTCTTTTTTTTTTTTTTTTATTCTTCTCACAAGTAATCCTCAAGTTGTCTTTTTCGTCTATCACACAAGGTCTTCCCATTTCAAGTCCGTTAGACTAGAGCCTTTATATTCACAGCGCCAATCTAGAAACAAGACAAACAAGTTCGTTGCCAAGACTTAACTTCTTGTCGTATTTGGGGGTTCGCGAGCTGCTTATCGAGCATAGCAGAAATGATGCGATGCTGCTATCTAGCTACTCTAAAATATAAGAAACATTATTGTAATTTATTCCAACTGCGTCTTGTACTTTTAGATCTGAGCAAGAGTCTCGTGATCCGAAGATACTCTTTTGTAGTCAGCATAAATATACCAATCTTTTTGTCGCAACGGCACAGGATATGTGCTCCGTGTTTTGTCTCAATATAACTGTAACTTCCACCAGATATCATCGGCTTAGTCACTCACCTTCCCGATATATATTCACCAACGCAGCCGTTCTTCCCACTCCAACTTATTGCTTCGGGTCCTTATTAACACCGTATTCAGCTTCTAGTCTGCATGACAGCTCATATGTGCATATCAGGGAATCTGCAGCACGTTGCATTATTGATTATGACTACTAGTTGATAGTGAATATGCATTTTAGTTACTTCTCACTTGTGTTTCCTTATCGATAAGCCTCTTACGAAAGCCCAAGATAGCCCAGCCAAAATGACGTCCTTCGGCTGGCGAATGCGGTAGGTACCCTTTACTTTGCTTGTAATTGATCTGGCTCGTTACTTATTGCATATACTTTCTAGATTTTACTTTTCGTGTGCCATTTTGGAACTAGCCAGATTACATCTTCATCTTGTCTTCTTGTCTTTGTCTAAAATAATACATTTACACTTCCATTCGTCTTTGCACAACCCTTTCGTTAAAAAAAGAATAATCCCACATAAAATATGTCTTCTCAAGCTCCCCCGGATTATTGTGCGTATTCTAACCTGAAAGCTTCCTTTCTTACTTCCTTGTTGGCTTTTGCTGCTTCTTCAATGGCATAGTTCAAATGACATCTTGAGTGAACGTAGTGCTAACACGCAAACTTTCTCTGTCACAGACGGAATTCTCGAGATCCCTGAAAATGCATCGTCTCAGAAGATCCGCGAGGCGTATAAGCGGTAAGCTATATGTTCTTCTATCTCTCTGTTATCTCCCTCACTCTTTCGAATATGCCTAATCCTTTTACGTCTTAAAGCGCCGCTCTAAAAACCCATCCTGATCGTGTCGCCTCAAACCACCCCGACCGCCCCTCCCGCACCCGTAAATTCCAACTCGTCAACGACGCCTACTACACCCTTTCCGACCCCGAACGGCGGCGGGAATACAATGCCCAGCGACGCCTCTTCCAAAAATCAAAGCCCGCCGACCCCTTTGACGATCCATTCGCAGACTTTGAAAACGCCGCCCCACCACCATATTCTTCCTCGTCTTCGGCCAAGGCCACTTCCGGGGCCGGTGCCGCCGCCGCTGCGTTTTCCTGGGCTTGGAATTACTTCACTGGCGGCGCACCGCAAAAGGATCAGGATCAGCAACGCGCGAAAGCAGAAGATGCTCAGTTTGCTGATATCTTCGAGGAGATGCTACGTGAAGAGGGCATGGCCGGTGCTTCTTCTTCTTCTTCTTCTTCGGCTGGCGCCTCCTCTACTTCTGCTGCTGCGGCGGAACAGAAGCCAGGCCGCTTCTGGGGCGCAGTGGGTGGTGTGAGTGGTGGCGCTATTGGCTTCATCGTGGGTAATGTGCCAGGCCTCGTCATGGGTGCCGCAGCGGGTAACCGGCTAGGCGCTGTGCGTGATGACAAGGGTAAGAGCGTGTATGAGGTCTTCCAGGACTTGCCGGCTGATGATAAAGCGAAGCTCTTGACCGCATTAGCAGCCAAGGTATTAAGCCATTCCGTTGGGCTGTAATATGAGGGAAAGAGAAGGTGGAGCAAAAGAAGTTCTTGCTACTACTCTTTTTTCTTTCTACTGCATCTATCTAGATACTTTGTTATACTTTAGTTAGTGATGTCTAATAACTACTGCTTTTACGAATACATTTAATCATTCAATCTTTTTCTTTCAATGTGATGTTCCAGGTGGCCTTCAAGTGAGTTGAGTGACCTTACATACTATATATTACGTCATGTTATTGATCTATAGTAACCCTATCTATGATAACCCTATAGCTGAGTAATTTATGTATGCTTCCCCATTTATTCTTGTGCAATGGTTTGCTCTTATTAAGACAAAGCTTGACTGACAAATCTAAAGAAAAAACCTAGGGAGCTTATTTTAGCAAAATTCCGCCGTTCCAGGAACTACGACGTTTTTTATCTTCTTTACATTCAATAGACTTTTTTCTATTTGTCTTTAATTACTATACTCTTTTAGAAAAAAAAAAAAAAACAAAAAGAAACATTTTCTAAAAATGTCTTCTGCTGGTAAGTCAAAGTTATCGTTATCTTCTTTCCGTTGTCTTTGTTTCAGTTACTGTAATCGTCTGCTTAATAATAGCACCAATGTATACTTCATTCTTATAGCTTCATTGCTTAGTCAACCATGATAGAGCCTCATTCTGGATACGTTCTTTGCGATACGACAATGCCATCTACTAGTATAGATAGTCAACACGAATGCTAATGCTATCTTAGCCCCCATAACTCCACCCACTGCTTCCGCCGAGCCTGCGGCCAACAAGCCCAAGGTAAAGTTATCCGAAAGCAACATCTTAAATCACTATCTAACCGTCCCGTCCATCGATCTTCTCCTTTTTCTTTCCGTCCATACATCAACTAACAAACCCCTCTTCTCAACCCTTCTAGCCTTGCTGCGTCTGCAAGGAAGAAAAGTCTCGCCGCGACGAATGTATGCTCTTTAGCAAATCCGCCGATGCCACTGCTGAGTGTTTGCCTACCATCGCTGCTTACAAGCAGTGCATGGCTGGCTTTGGCTTCAAGGTTTAGAACAGCCTTCATCAGCAACATGATCATCATCATCGTCATTGCAAAGTGCATATCACTCATGTGCCTCCTCCTTGGCAAATGCCGCCTCAGTTCAGTTGAAGCGGGCGTGTAATGATGAATCCCTTGTGCTGGATCTTCCTCTACGTTCATGTTCTTTTTACCTTCTTTCTAGTTAGTGACGATCTGTATCTCTTTGCTCACTCTTTGTATATTATCATCACACCCTTGGCTTTTCCATTATTCTTCCTGTCAGCCCCATCAATATCCCTCTTTTGTCATTTCTTGACATCAAGTCCTTGTACAACATAGCCCCTCATCTTGAGCCTCTATAACGTAGGTGTATATTCATTATTACAGCCAATTCTATTTTAATTGCATTATATCTCCTTCATTGTCCACATTCATCTCTTCTAAGACAGCTATTGACAACTTTTTACTTTCCAACTCAGCAACCGTCAAAGGTTGTATCTAGCCAGGGTTTCCCATCATTTTCCGTCCACAATTTCATCTAATAAGTATAGTACAGCTTTGTTCATCTGACAAGAAACGAATTTGGAATAAAATGTATACATCGTGCGCTCTAAGACTGTATGGTTATGCCGCACACTAAAATGCAAAAAGAGAAACATCGTGTCAGTGAATAGTTCCATATATGATAAAGGGCATGAATGCCATAACTTACCACTCTCACGTGTCTCATTCAACGCTCTCTTTCTCTCTTAACTCTGGCTGTCGCGGCTAGAAAGGCTGCTTATACTACCGTTGCTGCTGCTGCGTCTAGTCATAAGATTACTGTTGTTGACACGGGGGATGTTCCTACGAACCTCGTTCGTAGGACGTAGGCTTGGAAACCGGGATACATGGCTCGCCGAGTTTCTATCGCGCTCGGGAGCACGTGCTGTAGCACGAGCCCCGAATGTAGTGCTCATGTTGATGACATGATTAGTAAGCTCTTCACGGCTAATACGGCTGCCAGGAGTGTTTCGATGAGCGGTTGGGATGGGAGTAGGAGGTTCTCTGTGATAAACGCGGCGACCTGCGACAGGATCATTGCGAAGCTGCTCTCTAAACTGATTGAAATGGTCCAACCCGTTGTTGTTCAACCCATTTCTCTCCGTGTAGCTAGCCAGATGACGATTTTCGTAGCCGTCAGGGTTAGGGGGGATTGTGGACGAGTAAGGAACACCACCACGACTAGGAACAGGCGGAAGACGAGCAGCGGTAGACATCAGAGATGCGTGAGAATCGTAAAGGGCCTGTGCCACCTCTTGGCCCTGGTAGGGCTGAGGATTGTGATGCGACACATAAGGGTTGGAGTTGTAGTTAGGGAACTGCTGGTACGTGTGGGAGGCATCCTCCCGAGAGCTTGACTGGGGGTTACGTTGGGAAGTAGATGCAGACGCGCGGTTGTTAGCAGGAGCAGGAGCAGGAGCAGGAGTAGCAGCGGTAGTAGCAGCGGTAGTGGTGGCATGAGGAACAAAAGCCGGAGTCGAACCCGATCCAATATTGCCAACTAAGTTGCTAGGCATGCCAGCCCGAGCACCGCTCACAGAGGCTTCGAGGTACTCAATAGCCTCGTTGCGTCTATCGCGCCGATTCTCTAGGGCAAGACGTTGAAGCTCGATCCATTCGAGCCACTCTGTAGAGCCACGACGAGGTGCAGGATGGCCAACTATACGAGCATACTCTGTGAGGACGTTGTCATTGCGTTGGCGATTGCTCACTTCTGTAGCACGATGAGCCGGGTGTAAGCTATCCCAAGGACCTTCAATGATGAGACCGCCGTCTGAACCACGTCTAAACATGCGAGCAGGAGCCTGCAGTCGAAAGTTAGAACCCAGAGTTGACTGGGTCAGAGCTCTCGCAGCACTAGCAATGTCATTCTCGTTGCGCTGTTGATTAGCAGTAGAGAGGCCAGGGCCATCAGGACGAACGTAGCCATCATAGTTACCAGTAACACGACTACGATACTCACGAAGGGTTTCATCGAGATCCTGGAAGATGTCTAGAGCCATCTTGAGCATAGTAGCAAACAGAATGTCTAGGTTGTGGAGGCTTTCGATATAGGCAAGATGACCACGAAGGCCACGGTTCATGGCGCGATGGAACTTGCAAATCCTAAGACCAAGATGTTAGTAGATCGATCAGTAAGGCGACATGAAGGTTAAATGATATAATATAAGGTACAAGTTTTGAGTCCGCAAAAAACCAGCGTCCAAAATATATATATATATATAATAGATACAGATACGGCAATATATAGCTAGGTATGATTAGTAGGTCTAAATAGTACTTCGTGTCGACTTACTTAAGATAAGCATCATCACGCATACGGGTGACCATGATATCGGTGAGAGTGTCAAGATAACGTGTGTGGTAATTCATGACGCGGTGCTGGCTAGCCATCCGAATTTGGTTTTCCTATCAAGTTTGCGATGATTTCAAAAGTCAGAAAACGTTCATCAAGTTGTCAATCAAATGATATTAGTACTCACCCGAGCTCCGAAGGCACTTCCTCCCATATCAGAACGAGAAGTGGGATTGCTCAGAGGATTCAGTGGACCAAAGGGACGATTATGGAGTGAAGTCCCATCAGCATCAGACTCAGCTCCCATGGTATCGTCATCGGCAAAATCAGTCTCAGTTTCGTTATCATGAATAGGAGGCGACTGATCTAAGCCGGAAGCAGTAAAATTTTCATTGTGGTTATCACGATCGTTAATAGCACCAGCATGGACGGCGCTGTTAGGATCACGCTGACCACTACCACTACTAGAAGACTCGCCAACGCTGTCAAACATGAGTCCGGGAGGCATCCTGAAGTTGTCTTATCGAGAAGGGTACAAAGCAGAAGTTGTTGGAAGTAATTCAAGGGAAACTTAGCTTGGTTGATTTAACGAAAAGGATATTCTTGAACAATGACTTTAGACAACATGTCAAGAAGCACAAAAAAACCTCGAATGGGGAAAAACCTCGACTGAAAAGACAGGCTAAAATTGGAAGGATAGGTGTTGGTGAGAAAGAAAGAAAGACAAGAAGAAGAAGAGAGAGTGAAGAAGGAAAGGATAAGACATGGGCGGCTAGTTGGGCTTTTGATTTCAGAAACTTTTTGTGTGCCAACAGAGTAACCAGCAACAGTGGGAAAGAACAGGAGTGGGTCCATATATCACAGCTTGAGTTCTTGCCATTAAATGAAGTTTGATATCAAGGTTGGCGATAGTCTCCTTGGTGTTTTTTATATGCCTAACAGGCAGCTTTTTGAAATTTCACTAACTTATAGGCTACCATATCTCAGATTGATTTGCTATAAGAAGTATATAAAATTGATCTTAGGATCTAGTATATCATATTACAAGATATTAAAAGTAATGTGAGGTCAGGGTGCGGTCCTGATGTCTTGAAATGTATCTTTCCTGGTGTATACACTAATTAGTCTATTATTTGTTAGTTAGTTGAAGTTGTACTCCTTCCCAATTGGGATAAAATCACGCACCAGCCAATCAAGGCGCACAGCGCTACAGGCCAATGACTAACTCATAATATAATAAAGGTCAAAACAAGAAACTATGATGAAATAATTGGAAAGAAGAGTCACACAGAAAATATGAAGGGCACACAAAAAATAAGTTGTTTGAAGTGAGTTTGATTAGAGATCACGTGATTTGAAGAAAAAGCTATCTACAATTGCAAAAATAAGAAAAAAATAGAAAGATAGATACGAGAAGGGGATATCACATAGGCTGCATAGAAAAGTGAAGTAATATTTGCAGAGAAAGGGAAGAACAAGATAAGAAGGATATAGTATCACAAGGGCTAAAGAAGTATAAGAAAAATAAGACCGTCGAAGAATAGAAGACATGACCCCCAATGATATCAGGAACAAGATAAAAGATGGCCCCGAAAAAGAAAAAAAAACCAAACTGTCCCTCCAGAAGGGCAAGCGTATGAAGGGGATATTTGAGCCCAGAAGTACAAAACAAAGAGGATAACGGAAAAAGGAGAAACAAGAGCCACCCAAGATTCGCTGGAGTAAACACAGTATTAAAAAAAATGCAGAACGATTGAGACAAATGAAAGAATAAACGGATCCAAAATGGGAAGAAAAGGACAGGTGATGAGGATAATAGGAAAGTAGTAAAGAGTGTCGGTTGGTAGGCGACTGCCGAGTAGTATGTAGGAATATAAAGAGAATATAAGAGGTGGTATCAAAAGAGTGTCGTCAGTTGGAAGTTGTGGTGATAGGTATTACAAAAGTAGTAGGAGAGTGAAATTGTTGAAAGATAGTGAGAAATTGATTGACAGAAGAATAGAATCAAGTTAGAAGCAAAGAGATGCGGTGGAACATCGCTGCCATTGTGGAAAGAATCAAACCGCGTCAATCATAGCAGCCGTAATGAAGGAAGGTCGTAAGAGCAAGATATAATCAGAAACAGAGGATTGATGGAAGTTCTTTCTTCCAATGTCCCAAGAGTGTTGGTATTAACAACATTTTTGAAGTTGGTTTTTTTGGAGTTGTTTATGCGTGGAACTGTGGTGGTGTGTGGGCAGGCATCGGGCCAGTTTCTTCGAGATGTTTCTCGAAGAGCGACGCACTTTGCAATGATGACGTGAAATGAATGTCCATCAGCATCTCAACCAACGCCTCGGCGTCCTGGTGCAGCTGCTCCAGCTCGCCCTTTGAGTACGAGCGGCGAGCCTTGCCAGGCGTTGGCTTGCGGTAAGCAGCGAAGACAATGCCACGGTCAATGTTCTTGCGGGAGGCAGAAACATCACGAGATGAGGGTGAAGCATCAGTCTCCGACTTGCGGCGGCCATACTGACCGGTATAGAAGGAGCAGGCATAGCCCTGCGAGAACTCGTCGTCATTGATTTCAGGGCAGCGGTACTCGATCCAATCCTCAGACTGCAGGATCTTGGAGTGAACGACAGATGATATACGGAAAGGCGACTGTACACACTCCAGACCGTAGGCGGCAAGGAGACGGCCAGTCAGGCGGTTGGTGGAGGCGTCGGCAGCGTCAGTGATGGAAAGCTGCGAGTTGCGTACAGAGGCACAGGTGGGCGTAGCCATAGGATCCGCCGATGTAGGCCACAAGTTAACAACGTAGACAAGGTTGAAATCGTAGCGGGTAGCCAAACGCGCAGCTTGGAAGGCAGCTAACGTGGCCGGGCGGCTAGACATGGGCGGCGATAGCGTCAACAAGTTTGCCTCAGCCGACGACTGCATGTCTGGATGCGGCGAGGTAGCCACGCGCTTTGTATTGGTGCAGGCACGAGCACGCGGGCGAGAATCTGGCACCAGGCGGGGAGGAGACTTCATGAGCTGGGAGGAGTCAATGGGTATTCTAGTCTTAGGTTGGGTTAAAGACTCCTCCTCGGCTATGTCCTCGTCGTCTAGGTCCATAAAGTCATTTACAGTAGGCTCACGCAGGGTGCCATCGGCACTGGCAGACGTCTTAGGACGCGCATGCGATGGTTGCGGCTTGTACAAGTGCTCAGCACCAGAAACACTACTAGAGCGTCTCAGAGTGTTGAACATATGGCGCATCTCTGGGTTTGAGACGACGACACGGTGTGCCATCTGGCTAGGAGCCAGGCTATCAGTAGCAGAAGAATTAGATGCCGTTATAGAGGCAGGCAGAGTCATCTTCTTGGCGGGCATCTTGGGCGACTGCGGCGGCGAGACTTCAGCACTGCTGCCACTCTTGGGTAGGAACTGGAAGGACGAGAAGTCTGGAGCAGGGCCGTGGTTGACAATGCGACGCGAAAGCTGTGGCAATTGCGGGGATAGAGCCGGCGACGGCTGCAGAGTCTCAACAGCCTCCACGGGCGCAATGATCTCGGACTCGACGTTGTCAAAGGCTGGCGGAGTAAGAGGGCCAGGCGGATGCGGGAAATTCTCTAGCTTGCCACCCTCGAAAAAGCTATTGATGGAGAACTCAGAGCAGAACGAAGGGCGGGCGTCAAAGCTCATGAAGCTAGGCGACGGCGGGTTAAAATACGGCGTGGCAGGCGGACTGTCGTTAGACGAACAAGACTCTGGATTGGGCGAAAACTGGAAGGTCAAAGTTGGAATGCCGCGCGAAGGACTAGAGGAAGATATGGTGTTGTTATGGCGGTTGTTGTTTGCCGTACTGTAGGCAGAGAAGGCACTGCCGTTTGCGGTCAGGCTGCTGCAGTTACTGCGGTTGGTACTGGAGCTGTAGCGTTTAGGGTTGGCGTTGTAGCTGTAGGCACTGCTGCCCAGTGTGCTGTTGTAGGCAGTATGGTTTGAGCGGCGGCTGGACACGGTGGACGCCGGATATTCTGAAGCAGCACAGTCTGAGCTGTATATGGTACTAGGGCTAGTGCTGATAGTGCTCGCAATAGTGCTTCTAGAGCTACCGCTGGAGTTTGAGTTGCGCGAGTTAGGTGATGACCTGCGTGTAGGTGACACAACATGTGCTGACTCAGGCTTTCGCAGGTTCTGCGAGCTGGCACTGCGCAGGTTGACGCGGGATGATGACTTGGTGAGTCTGGCATCATCACGGGCCTCCATGCGCGAGGCAGTCGGCTTCATGAACGACGGTGACGGGAAGAGTGGCACGTCTGACGAGCCGTTGGAGCTGGCGTCTGGTATCCGCGAGGTGTCGATACTCTCAAGGCGGGCGGTCTGTGGGTGGGTGGGCGTGACTCGTCTGCGAGAGAACAGACGTTCCAGGCGAAACATGGACAGTTGTGCTGTGGCCGCCATGATGTCTGTATATATGAAATTGGACGCGTAGTTTAGAGACTGTATATTATGTCGGTGGAGAGCGGCTAGCTGCACTGCTGCTGGCTTGCAGGCTACTAACTATGTTGTAGAGAATTGGGGGGTGGGGAGGACGTGAGAGTGCTGCGCTGCAGGTCTTATATTGTCGGCCTGCCGTGGGAGGCGATCGGGATAAGAACGGCGCCAGATGTAGTCGGCACAGTGACACGGCAACTCAGGAAGCAGCAGAGAATCTGAATCAGGCCTCGCCAAGTGGTGGAGCGTACAGAGATGGCACAGAACAAGGCAGAGGGCAGAAGAGCGTACAAGCAAGCGAGAGTCTAGCAGTGGCGTTCGTTTGGCAAGCCAAAGATGACACACGGAAGACGATATGGAGAAGTAGGACTAAGTATAGGAAGACGAGAAGTAGTAGAGTGATGTCAAGGCAATCTAGCTCAGCTGCTGTTATGGGGATATGGCAAGTCGAAAAGAGTCAAGAGCTTTCCTTGCCAGACTCGCTCGCAGGTCAACGGGGTGATGCAGAGGATATAAGAAGTAAATCAGCCATCGCCTTCTAATTACTGGCAACTCGGACAATCCAACTCGGAAAATCAGTCAGTCCATTTGGTTTGGCACGCCGCCTTCATAAAGTCGATAAAAGCGCCAAGTCAAGCGAAAGCGCCGGCTAACGTCGACCAGGGGACCCTGTCTATGTTTCTCTCAAAGCGAGTTATTATATTATACATAAATTCGGTAATAAAGCCCCGTTCGCGATAATGCGATAATAACTTGATAAAACGACGAGAGTCAGAATCGGGACGAGGGCGACCAACCGCCCAGCAAGGGCCGCCGCCAGAGGGATTGGATAGACGGCTGCTGTCTGAAGCACCCCCCAAGATACAGCGCCCAGCAGCGCCTAGAGCCACTGTATTTCCGCTCACTAACTAGACATGACTCAGGCCTGCAAACACAGGTTCTGTTACTCACTACTACACATAGTATATTATCTGACAGACCTTTTCACTCCAAGTATTTGCTCTCGTTTTTGCTTTGCTATACGTAGTATTTTCTTGCTCTATAAAGGTTGATATCCTAACCCAAAATCGATCATACCAGGTCCCAATAATATGCCAGGGCTAGGCAAACACACTGCAAAATCAAGTTCAGGGGGGAGGGGTATCTTGTAAGGTGTGCGATCAAGACTTCTTCTCTTTTCCTCCACGCCGGGGTCCAAGTAATATTCTCTCTCTCTTTTTCTCTCTCTTGTTGATCGGCATCATTGTCCTGCTCTGCTCCATCTCTCGTTCTGTCTTAACTTTGCTCTTACTTTCTCTCTCTATTCTCTCAACTCCAATAGCCAATATTATGTGATGTGATATGACACGAGTAATATTATGGTCAGCAGGGCGAAAGGGTCTATTTGCTACTTACACATTCTATCAAGCTCTCAAGCTCTCAAGCTCTCAAGCTCTCAAGCTCTCAATGCAAGACTTGAGCCTTGCTAACGGTGCATGCATGGTATGTATGCCTGTACGAAAACTAACAGCATCGCCTAAGCCTTGCTTGTGCCTGGCAACTACTATCTCTATCTTGTTCTATTCTTTAAAGCAGAAAAGAAGACGAACGAATGGGTTTCTTGGCGGGTTCCTTTCTTCTCCGTCTCCTTTTGCTCGAGCCAGTTTTTTGTTTCCTTATTGAGAACGAAATCTACCTGTCGTTATGAAAGGGCAGGATAGCTTAAATATACACGGCACGGAAACAAGGATATGAACGACCTATATTAGTGCGTTAGGTTGTGTTGCTAATTATCATATGAAGTTAATATCCCTAGAAGCGGGTGCTTCTTATTACAGGAAGTCGTATATAAGAATCAAATATAGCTATTAAAATGACACTCAACTATTGTCTCTAAATCTGTTTCCAGGACTGTGTCCAGTGCTGCTGTGGGGTTTGTCTATGACCTCCCGATGCTAAGCTACTCCCTTGCAGACCAATTCGTGTATATGTCTAGCCCTTCACAGCCCGGATATTTTGGGTACATGTCTACCGCAGTGTTTACAGCTTATGCTTCCACGGTCGTTTTTTTATACACAAAGAGTCTCCTCACTACAGGGAACAGATGAAAAATGAAGTCTAGTACTAAATCGAGATATATCTCAACCAACAACACAACGAGTGGCTTAGAGCTACGCAGGTATGTTATATATCACAATAAACAACTAATCCCAAGTTTGCCTCAGCTTTGGTACCGGAAACACCAGCTCCTGTCGTAATTTGTGTCCTCTTTCTTCGCCAAAGAGAAAGACATTCCAGTTATCTCTTGGTTTGGCTCCATTACATGATCATGCTGGTTTCCATGCTATCTTCCTCTTTCCCTTTGGTGGACAGGTTCAATAAAACCCAGATCTAGACTGGGGAGAGGCAAAGACAATGTCTATCTCTTAGAACTTATCTCCATCATGGTCATTATCTATTAGCACATATACAAGTCAGATTTATCTTAGACATCCCCATATGATCCCATAGAGAAACCTGGCCTGGCTTGGCCCCAAATACTCCAGCAAAAACTTTTAGTCAGTCAACCTTTTCAAACTTCGAGACTCCAATATAGATGATGCAGAGAGATAGCAATCCTAGGTCTGGGTTCACGGGTTCTGATGTTTCATTATTCTACACTTCTCGTGATCATCTAGACATCTTCATATCCTATCTAAGAGTAAGACAATGAAAGACTCGTTCTTTGATACCCTTTTTTACCCATCGATATGCTTGCTGCTATATTCAATATTTCTAGTAGAAAACATTGATGAATAATCTTATTCGGTTTCTAATATCTCTTGTATTCCCGTCGCAAAATTCCGTTATTATTATTGAAACCCCTCCCCCCCCCCCTCTCTCTTCATCCCTTACCTTACCTTGTAACTTAGTCATTAAGAATCGAAAAACCGTAGAAAGAAGTCAATAGCACTTCTAAGATACAAGCCCACCTGGCCGCTCAAGTTGCAGACATTTCTACCCTCAGCGTCGTATCCATCAACATATACTGGGACATATTCATCTTCGTCTTCTTTATAGCAACATTGATGTAGGAAATGGGGCTTTATAATATTTCATTAGCCTTGCCATGCCTATTGGGGGCCCGGGGAGCCTTGAACATTGAATTCTCAAACAACCGCCCAAATATACGTCCATCCAGGAGGGAAGCAAGCGAAGTTCCTGTCCGTCTATTAGTGTTTGATGTTCCTTGGGTAATGTTAGCATCGGCATCATCGTTCTGAAATGAAACCTTCTGATAGGAATATAAAGTGTATAGAATTATATATATAACGCCATCTCGCGTGGCTTGCAGTAAGATTCAACGCGTAAAACAACCCTAAGTGGCTATAAGTCTAGAAAGATCTTGTCTCTGGCCCGAGATTTTCATTGACGAAAATGTCTCCTATAGATATTTCCGATCTTTTGTCCACCTCGAGTTTCTGCGTTTTAGCTTCTCTTTCATAACAGTTATTTTATTATCCTCCTAGCTATTGTCTTAAATAGTAATAGGTTATGAACTCCATATCTTGCTTATGATGCCTTATACTATTCCCCTATATTTTCTTTGTTTAACTCATTACCCGATCAGAAGTCAACTATGGGGAGAAGTCATGATTCCCTATAATTGTATATATCGTCATCTCGTGCCTATTCCGAGAGTCACGTCGAAAGAAAAAAAAAGAAATCAAGAAGAAACGGCTCTGAAAAAAAGCGCCAGTTGAACATCTTGGCCCTTTCTGATGCCTATTTTATATGCTCCGAATCTTTTCAGCTATAAGCTTTACTATTGTTATATATCCATTCCAATAAAGAACTGGTTTCGAGGTGCCCAGCTTTGGGGATCTCTTTCTTTTTTGTTGTTACCATAATTTCGTAAACTAGCGCAGCCACACTCATTCCTGTCATATAAACAGCTAGCCTTGTTCGTTAGCCCCGTATCAGCCATATAGCTATAGCAATAATCAACAACCCTTACCAGAACCAGCATGGAACCCCTCAAGGTATATTCCGTGATGGACAGACTTTGTCATTTTTGTCTTCTTTTTTCCCTTTTCTCATGCTCGATTGAGACCTTCTATGACATGGTCTTTGAAACGCGGACTTCGGTCTACTTTAACGCTCGTAATGATAGCTAGAGCAGCATATCGCTAGAGGCATATCGGTAAACTGCCAATGTAGTTAGTCCATATAATTATCAAGGTAGCCTTTCCGTGATAATTCCAGGAGTATTGGATAAGAACCAACTATACGGAGATATCGGTAGGCGGAGTCCAAAGTCAAGATATGATATAAGGCCTAGTTCTTTCTATCCATATTTACCATATGACGCTTCAATATCTCATTCTCTCTCTCTTTCCGTGTCCCGCTTCTCCCGTCGTCATGGCCTTGAACCATAGAAGACCCTAGGCGATGTCCTCATCTTGAACATGGTGATCGTTACAGGGCAATCTTTATTTTTTACAAGTGACAGCTGGTAAATTACAAACTAGTAGTTACCAGACCCAATAACATAGCGACAACCATTAACTCAGGTGCTTTGATTCCCCGTCGAGTCTAAATATACAATTTCTCCCGATTCAATCGTATTACGATACCTATATATCTCGACCAATCCAGAGCCAAACAAGTTCTTTCTTCTTATCTTGCCTCTCCGTTCGCTAACTATCCTCTTTTTTTTTCAACACCAGCTATTATGATCACGCTGGCTATTATTGATTCTGAAGTTACGCCTTTTCAAATATTTTATTATAAAATGACAACTTTGTTTAGTTAAGTGCTGTGAGAAGGATCGAACCAACCCGCCGAAACAAAGGCCCCTTTCATAACTAAGCACGCTCTAAATTTCCTTCCAATTTGTCGGATTTAGGCGCTATAAATCCAGGTACCAACACTAGCTTGCCCTCTAGCTTCTATGATATATGTGAAGTGTACTTATTGATAGATTTTTCGAAAATTCGTGTTCACCTATAATAAAAATAAAAAAATAAAAAATAAAGGAAAGCATAATAACAGTAGCTTATTAGTTAAATTAGCTACTGTGATTAAAAATAGAGCAGTAAAATGAAAGCATATGCCTTTTCGTTTTTGAAAGCTCTTCAGACGTGAAAGGAAAAAAGTTCACTAATAACACTATTTGAGTGTAACATATGGGTTTAACCCTACGGTTGACATAAACTACAATGCTAATGGCACTGTTTTATTAGGAGCGTATATATTAGTATGTTATTTCTATACACGATGTATAAAAAGAAAGAAATATATATTGAATCCTTTGAATATAATGTAAAGTAGAAGAAATGGATGCCACTTCCGTCTTGGACGATAGCCTAGAAGGCATAATCTCGTCGTCTGCCAATGAGCGTCGTGCCCAGGAAGTAGCAGCCTGCGAAGTAACGCTAAGACGCCGTATAGGCACCTGGGATAATATTCAAATAATTACCCTTACCCTTCTGTTAGCGTATTATTTACGTAAATATTGTAAGCGGGATTCTATGTCCAGATCGAGTTTTCAAAAAAAAAAAATAGCTGTTTTTTGATTCGACTTTAGTTTCTGTCTGTTTGTTTCGTTGCTGATTAGTATAGTTAGCTTAACAGCTAGAATGACGCAAGGATACTAGAAGTTCAAAGTTGAACCAAAGTTTCTAAGTTTGTGTCGGGCTTTTGACAGTGGACTATCTAAACAGGCCATGCATGCCTTTGTAAGTTAAAAGGCCACATAGAAAAAAGAGCCTGATCCTAGCGAGTCTTTCAAACCAAGCAAACACAATATAACTTCGTAATATCTTTATTGATTCTGGGGAATTGAGTGCGCTGATAAGCTAGAACTGAGATGGGATGTGATAATGCCATTTTTCTTTCGTTTGTTTGTTTATTGATCATACACTCTGAATAGTATCATTGGTCAAGAACGGAGACACCATAAACCCAATTTTGCCCCCAACTATTCGTGATTTCTGTTCGTTCGTCCCCCCCCCTGCATTCACCTAAGACGAGCAGTTTTGTTTGAGGGCCGTTGCGAGTGAGTTAACCTGCATAAAAAGATGTCGATCATGTTCGACAGCAAACCATTTATTGTTTGGTTCTCAAGGGGAAATTGTAAGCAATAATACGACCTAGAATCATCACCAGTCACAAATACATCTTACTATATACATGCGGGTGACAACTGGAATGTGACAAGATAGTAATAATCTTATTATTGTTTGCTTTGTCTGGAACATGGTGCGGCTCGGCTGTCTTTGTCGCGAACATGAAAGAAGAATGTGGAGAACTGCAAGGTCAGTTGTTATAAGTTTTGTAGAGACCGACGGAGTAGTTCGTGGCCGAACAAACGAACATGTGTTTTATTGATGTGATATAGTGCTTCTTTTTCTGGCCAACTATATAATATAGTCGAGGGTGCGATACGAAGCTAGCAAGTATTCGAATATCACGTCATATGTTGCTTACGAACAAATGAGATAGGCAGATTTCCTGGAGTAGTAAAGTCATTCTTTGTAGTATACATGCAGTCCATTGCGGCAATTAGCTACTGTTAGTATCAGTAGAGAGAAAAGCCACTTACATAGTCGACAGACACATGCAGGCAGGCCGAGAAACTCGTTTTTTCTTTCTTCCAGCCTTTTTATTTGTATATGCTAGTGCCTAGATATAGAGATCAGGCAACATGGAGCATCAAACAGTTTGTCTGTCTTCTCTAAATAAGAAGAAAGGCAGTTGTTTATCATACACAGGGTTGAAGCCTGGGAAAACCGGACAAGAAAGGAATGTAAAGCACGCGATTAATACAAGATGGCCATGTATTGTCCTCGTTTATATCGGTTGATGACGCCATGATGGGAATATGATATTTTGTTTTTATAGCATATCCCAATCTTCCAACTTTGCCGAACATCATGCAGTGCTAATAAGCTGCCAGGCGGCTATTTGGTTTTCGGCTGTGCCCTGTGCTTCAGATATGGAAATGAACCATATACTTTCTACAAATGTCTTTAATATGGTTACATCTTGTATAGACGCCTTGTTTGGTTGATATCAGAGCACGGCGTCGTATCGACCACTAGAACCAAGAAACAAAACACATACTATTAGTACAACCTTGGAAACACTGCGTCTTGGGCGGCGAGACTCATTAGCAAGAGCTAGATATGGGAAGAATCAGTCAGAATTGTGCCATGATTCGATTTCGATTGCGACATGATCTTCGTTGGTACGGCATGCTGGACCAGTGGGTGACAATCTCTGTTTTGACGTCCATGCACTTCTGACTGGCTACTGACTGATTTGATTCGGCCTGTATTATATTGTTAGTCGTATTAGTGGAAGTTTAATTGGGGCTTGAACTATGGGTTCAAGGAGGGATTAGACAGAATCAAAGCCTAGGCTGGCTAGGATGTAGCCTAATTGAAGGCCCTGACTTGAAGGCCCTGACTTGAAGGCATAATTACAATGGGCTGACTTATCACTCTGAGGCCACTGATGAAAAAGACCTTAACCTCATGTTTTAGAAAAATAATATTGAACGCCAGTCTGTGCTCAGTTATATCAATGAGCTATTTCCCCCCCTTAGGATCGGAACAGGCCTTAGCACGGTTTTTATCATATTCACCGGCTGCTATCACTAACAAGCAGCCGCCGCCAGGTTATATTTTCTACACTGGCTTCTGTTAAGCACTGGCAAATGACTGGCAGATGGCTTATCTTATTAGTATTTTTCTTTCTCGGGCCGCCGCTTTGACGGTACGACCGTAAGATAGAATATAAAAACTTACCATATATCTACTACTACTACTACTACTACTACTACTACTACTAATACTGCCGATTATACTGGTATTGACTTATATGCCACACACAATGCACATCATAAAGGGGCAAAAGCCATAGGTTACAAGAGTGCCAAAGGCAGGCAGAAAGTATGTAACACAATATGCACAACATGATACATTGTGGAATATAGATGTGATATCGAGTCATAGCAGTATATATTTGATAGAGTGAGTACTCTCGTAGTACCAGATAGTACTAGTACTATGTGGTTTTGGGGGCGTAGAGAGATCTGCGGCAAGATGACAGACCTCAAAACAGCCATATATGCAGGAGTAAGAGGGGTTTAAGAGGTTCAGGAGGGGTTAACATGCGTTTGTTAGCATATTCTGTCCTTGATACAGACAAAGAGAGGAACATGAGGGGCATTCTCTCTCAAAAAAATAGTTTCGTGATCACAGTCATAGGCTATCATTGTAACGAATAAGATACTCGACTGTTGCACAGTCTAACTTTGAGAAGAGAACAAGAAAACCCACCAAAATTGTCTATCACGAGGACGAAACAACAAGCCTTTGTACCTTTTTTCGGTTATAATATATCATTCTATCATTGTCGCGAGTCTTCGTATTGGTTGATGTTCGGCGTCCACTATCAAATGCACAGGATACTATTATACGCTCGAGCACAAAGCTGAAAAAGAAAGGCCTCCATTGCAACTCAACGTTGCATTGCTATCCAATAAACGCCCTCAAATGAATGATTTGTATTTGGTATTTATCTTATTGCAACTGTAGGTCCCATTGCCGGAAGAGCAGACACGGAGAGGGAATCAGAAGAGAAAAGGAGTCAAGCGACTCCTGGGCACCACCCACCCTCCCCTCCTCGCACATATAGTAACTTTCTGAAGGACTGAAAATTTTCTACAAAGATGATCTCCGTATCAGCAAGAAGAACAAAAAGCTCTTCTCGTCTTTGTCGGGGAATATGATAGAGGAAGGGTCAACTCCGCTTTTGAGATCGACCGATGATTGCGGATTTGAAGCGCCACTTTCTTTCCCCATATAAATAATGTAACGTCTATTCCTAGAAAGAAGACCATGGGCTTTCTTCTCTCGAAACCCTGAAGAAAGTCAGTGATTTAGTAGGCTTAATCTGATTAGGCCAGGGCCTTGAACCTTTCCCAAGCAACTAGTAAACTAGTAGGTTAAAACCTGACTAGTGGCTAGTTTGACAGATTGTTAGATAGCAGAAAGAGAGAGAGCATGAAAACCCAGGAATGCTTAGAGAGAGAGACTAAGATTGAAATCGAGATTCAAACAAATATACTGTAGAATTCCTTTTGCTCATGTTCTTCTCTCTTTTTTTTTTTTTTTTTTTTTTTTTTTTTTGCTCTTGTCAAGAGTAGGAAGCAAACAGCATCTTGTCGAGTTCCCGAAGTTCGGCGGCAAAGGCGGAAATCCAATATAAAATACAAGGCTGCATTAAAAGCGAGATAATTATTACGACTTTTTGCAGCTTCTCTTTCTCTTTCTTGCTCTTTGTTTAAGTCGTATGAAAATCAAATCACGCATATCTTCATAGAAATGCAAGCAACATGCAGGTTAGGATGTTCTTTCTGCATCTATACATGAAATGTATACCAGACCTTTTGCTATCTTGTCTGCTTATTATCGTTTGACTAGACTTTGTCTAGGCGGCAAGTGAAGTTCTTTAAACTAGCCGTTTTCTCTTAATCCAAAACGACGAAAAAGAGTCAAAGCGTTTGCAGAGATAAATCAAGATGTAACCTCCAAAGCCAACAACCCTTATCCTTGTGCTTTAACACTGCCGAATCAGTACTGCGATCGACGGCAGGCTTCAGTCCTAAAATGGACTCGAATGGATGGACGGACAGTTTCTGGGGTTAAGTTCCTTTTCAGAGTGTATCCCAAAAGATCACCCACTACTAAGCTATTGACTTAGTTATACTACTCAATTTCCCCTGGTCTTCGGTCTCTGTCTACCCAGAGGGCTCTCTAGAGCTCGTTTCTTATCCGTCAGATGAAAGCTTTGCTGCTTAACTTTGATATCATGGGGTTCTTCTTAGATGAGTATATAGTCGGGAGGACCAGTAGGCCTGGCCTGGGATCCCTTATGTCGAGCACCAACCTGTGCCTGAAACTTGAGAGGGAATTCCCCTCGCACGTTTGTTTCTCGGGATGAGTATCAAGCTATAGTAGTAGGAAAAGCCCTCATAAGGCAAACTCCACTGAAATTCTGCCTTCTCTGTAGAAGAAGATTAGAAGCATAGAAAGAACAAGAATAGGGGAAGATGCGAATGTTACCAAGATGAAGTGCGGGTCTACGTCGTATGGCCGGCATAAAAAAATTTTTCTCATAGTATCATTTATGAAATCTGGATACCTTTTTCGGAACAAATCTAATATGTCCCAAGAAATGATAAACACAAAGGCTAGAATAGTAGCAGTGTTTTAGTCGGTAGATGGATGTGACGATTCTCCACCAAGAACACGACTGGGCCTGAGGGTTCTCTTTCTTTTATTTCCTGTTTCTGGGAGACGGAGATGACGATGACCTTTCCCTCGGGTCAGTTTTGGGTCGTCTTGCGTATAGTATTTCGTAGAGAAAAGAACAAGACAACGATGGGCGTGGGCTTATCATGACTCTAAACCGACAGGCTTATCATACTATGAAGATAGTACTGAAAAGAAAAGGACTAGGCTGATCACGGCTCTTTGAAGCCCTGTCCCGCGGTCAGGATCCTGCCTTGTCAGACTGGACGCAGAGCAGAGATTTGAGTAGCGAAGAAAAGGCCGGCGGCTTGAGTTGACACTATGGATAAGAAATAGACACATTTTCGTTACTGCAAACTTCTTTGGAGTTGAAGCACTCACTCTGTCTACTAATGATGTTACCAGAAACGAAACAAAGCCGTAAGTAAGAAAAGACGTGAAACAACCAATGATGATTGCTATGCGTTAACGCCAATTAATTACAGGTAGACGGGTATACTGAATTCCAGCATACTCTCCAGCCTAGCGAGATGTCTTTGTGAAGATCACTTGCATAAGCCACCATAGGAGCAAAAACAGTCAATGATTGCATGCACAATCCCGTCATAAACAAATGGGCGAAGAAGGAGAGCGGAAGAAAACAAAACTAGCAAAACCTGTTTTTGTGTTCTGTTCTGGTTAGTGTAGATTCAAGGAATGACAAGACAATGCTTAGCTTGGCCTAGACTAACCTCGGATAAGAACAAGAGAAGCAAGTATATAGTAGTAGGTAGTCTGTTCATAAGCTTAATTTATATGTTGTTTTGGCATAGATTGTTGTGATTGATTTTTAATCTCTCCTGTTGTTGAAACACGAAATATATGTGCATAACAAAAAAACCGAATTTAAACAAGCTTATATAATAATAATAATAATAATAAAACCCTTACCAAATTGTGGCGCCTGCAAGTTCTTTCACCTTCCTCTAATTTCGTGCTCTTATGCTAAAGTTATCGCCTAATAGAAGCCATTATTAGTTAAATGTTCTTTATTTTCCATTATCTTTACTATTGACTTAAAATCATTCCTAGATTGCTCTTGTTTAAATTGTAGTGCTCAGACTGGAGCTGAAAGGCGGCTGGCTTTGGTGGTCTGAAGTAATTACTAGCCCATCTCATCTAGCTATCACGATATATATATATATATATATGTGTGTGTGTGTGTTCATTGAGCGGTTGANAATTTCGTGCTCTTATGCTAAAGTTATCGCCTAATAGAAGCCATTATTAGTTAAATGTTCTTTATTTTCCATTATCTTTACTATTGACTTAAAATCATTCCTAGATTGCTCTTGTTTAAATTGTAGTGCTCAGACTGGAGCTGAAAGGCGGCTGGCTTTGGTGGTCTGAAGTAATTACTAGCCCATCTCATCTAGCTATCACGATATATATATATATATATATGTGTGTGTGTGTGTTCATTGAGCGGTTGAGATATCGTTTTACACCACGTTCGCATCTCACAATCCGTCTACTAGTTCTGCTTCTTATATCTGGCTCAACCACTTGCTTGTCGACTTGGTTTCTAATTTTCTTGAATAATCATTGATATGACCAAATTTGCTTGACAACCTAGATTCAACAAACGCCAAACTGACAGCAAACCCTCGTTCTGAAAAATATGCCCTGGTCATAACCCTTGACCCTGGAACAGGTGCTGGACATGTCTTTCGTGATAGTTTGGCCTGGTTTCAGTTAACGAATTGCCACAAACATGTGCTCCTTTCTATACGATTCCGTCCTTGTTTTGCTATGCGATTACTCTTCGCTCATCCTTGAGCCTTGCTCTGCTCCGATCGACCAACCAACCAATGTAGCGACCGTTTCTGGTCTTGCTCATTCTGAATTATATGTATGTACCTAGATAGTTCTTCCTTGTCCTAACTTTAATTTGTTGATTCTCCCGGTATCCAAGCATCTTTTGGCGTGCTTACTGGGCCGCTTTGGATACAGAGTGCTTTTAAATAAAGCCCACTGCGCAGTCCAACTTAATCTACTGTGTGGACGATATATCCTTAATCTAGTCTTAGAATATATTCTCAACAGTCTTCCTCTTCTCCCAACCCGGCGTTCGATTATGCATCATGGAGCTTGTAGACCCGCCAGGAATGAATACCCGTTTTGATTGTCTCTTTCATCTACTTAAAAGGAGCACTGACTGGCCCGGCCTCGAGGGTCCTTTAGTTCCTACTCTATTTTTTTTTTCTTTCAATTATCATCATCGAGGAATAACGACCCGGCCTGGCTATTGCGCCCTAAGGTTAAGCCTGCTTTGACATATCATATGCAAGGCTATGGGAAAGTGATCGACGTTTGAATAAACCCCAAAAACATACTAATTTTCAAAGCCATATCAAGGTCAGTTCAGTAGTGTCTTCAGGGTTTATCTTGTTTTCTCCTCCAATGCTTCTGCTTTTACTTGTTAGTGTCAATAGGCTCAAGATGTCATCCTCACTGGGACCGTTAGTTACCAAAAAAAATTCGTGTTTCTTAGTAGCCAGTATGTCTTAGTGTCTTATGTTACTTTGACTATCTCTACTATGTAACATGTTTGTTAAACGGGAAATCCATGAGATAACACAGACATTATCTACGTCTTGAATCTGCCGGTTTTCTTGCCCTAAATAGCGCACGTTTTCGACTATCTCTGTTCGTTCATGTTAATATGAGTCCCCTTTTAGGCCTTTTTCCCCTCCTTTTTCTTACTTTGTAAAACACATGAATTTAAAATCTCGGAATGTTTCCATTATCTTTTGTATTTCTCTTTAGACTAGTTTTATATTCTCCGGATGTCCTGAGCGTTAAGCTAGACCCAATCCAAACAACCAGTAAACGCACTTATAATCAATATCACAGCCCCCCCCCCCCCCCCCCCAAAAAAAAAAAAAAAAAAAAAAAAAAAAAAAAAAAAAAAA
>LXGT01000239.1:0-48413 GCA_001640655.1 Endoconidiophora laricicola | reverse complement strand
GGGGGCGGTGGCACGCAGACACAAGCCGGCTGTTGAGGGTGTCATCCATTGTTGATTCTCAGGAGACTAGATGTTGGGGATCGGCCACTGGACTAGACTGAACCAGAACAGGACATGGAGATACATACACTGGGAGCGGCAGCAAGCCGTCTGAAGGCCATTGATGATGACATTGCGGGAAATGCCTTGAAATTCGAGGGAAAGTGTGTTTTGGTGTAGATATGAAGAAGACGAAATAGCTCAGTGCTGCTTCTTTCTGCCTGATTTTCCTCTTGGCCTGCAAGCAGAATCAACAAAAGAAACCTGAGGATGACTAGTAATCAAGCCCACCCTCACAAATTGAAAGCAGCACGATTAAAAAGAAATGAGAATAGCCCGATGCACGAGAGTTAGGCGGGATTGATAACTTTTTTTCTGAAAAAAACAATAAAAAAAAACAAAGGGAAGATAGGAAGGAAAGGGAAATAGAGTCTGAGATTGATTCGGTGGTCCAAGAGCTGCTAAAAATCGGAGACCGGGAGACGAGACGAAAATAGAGACTTAGATGTTTTTTCTTGGGCGGCGGAACGAATGTTGAACGCTTTTTACTTTTTTTTTGTATAATTTTCTTATAGGCCTGAACATATAACACATTTGCCTGTGTTCATAGCTTGGCTCTGACTGAACATTTGCAATTTACTACATACTACAAATTTGTACAACAAGAGACGGAAAGCCGAACTCAAATAACAAAATCACCAGCTGTTTTCTTCTTCCATATTTGACATTCTACTAAATTCACTAAGTAACTAACTAAATTAGCTATACTAAGCATGCTATGCTGACTTTTTTGGCCTTTAGAAGAAGGATTTCCCAAAAGGCAGGCTAATTGAGAGCTTTAGTGGGGCACTACCATCCCCACTAAAGTCGTTCGTGGCTAGCCAGCCAATCACAAAGCTCTTGATTAGGTCTGATGTCTACGTGATTAGCCGAGCTCTGCCGAGGCATGTTTAGCCACAAGAATGGGTTTTAACACATAGAACGGGGACCGGAACGGAGCGGAAAGAGGTGGCGTTTTTGCTTTCTCTCTGAATGGTCCCGAAATCTAAAGTGTGGCTGAACTGGCTTCATATAAGTTCGTGTAGCTTCCTGACTTTCTCTTTGCCGATCTTTTTCTCGAGCCGTTGGCCGCCTTGGCTAAAAGAGCAATCTGTTTGTGTGACATGTGCTTTGTTGGCTCATTGTATTTTTTTCGAGAAGGTGCTCCTAATTTTTTATAAAAGGTAATTCAGTATTAGCATAACATTTCCGGGGGTAGCGTTCTGGCAGACAATGTGTAGTTCAAGGCGTTATAAGATCTCATCTCATTCTCATTATCCACCAATTCTCCCATTCAGCTGTCCTTCTACTCACACCTGCCTGCGTGACTGAAAACCCAGTCTTCTACTTGCCATATCTCAGATATTATCTTAAAGCAGGGTTGAGCCAAATAACCAATTAGTAACTCGACATAGTTCACTCTCAAACGAGTAATAGTCAAAACTCACGAAAAACTCCCAATTAGCAGAAACTCGCCCATGGGTCTAAGTTAGGGGCGTCTAGATCTTTTTCAATCTAAAGCCTTCTTTAAAGGACCTGCGGGGATCACTTTATAGCACCACTGTTATTAATTAGTAAATCAAGTAACTTTCATTTCAGTTGTGATGTGATATGAAGCTTTAATTTAAAATAGTGTATCTGACTCCGTAACAAATGCCACCAAGGTATTTCCTTTTTTAGTAGACTAACAAAAAATACTGACCAAAAAAATAACAATAATAGACGCCAAATCCAAAGCAAGATAAAATAAAATACTGATAGTGAGATTGTTCCAAATATCGGAAATCCATACGTCATAAGAGCTTATTAGACACGCGCTGATAATGGCAGAGACGCTATGTTCGAACACCTATGTACCCCAGCACCTTTTTCCCCCTTCTTCTGTTCCTGTGCTGCTGTTTACTCGGCGAGAACGCTACGAAGCATGATATTGAAGTTCTCCTTCAGTTTATGTACCTCGGAAACGATCGGTTTCTCTGGCTCACCTGCTGTTCTGCGTAGACGGTCCTGTCTCTTCGCCCGTCGATTGCGCTCAGCCTCGATTGGATCAAGATCGTCTTCCTCTTCCGCATCGTTCTCGCTGTCCGAACCATCGTCGTTGACATCAGCAAGACAGTCCATATCGACGCCGAAATCAATCCCGCTTAAGCCCGATGTTAGCACTTCAAAACCACTAGTGCCCATAGGCGCCGTCTCGGCTGCCATCTTCTGTCGCGTCTTGTCCTGGTGCCACTTCTTGCGGGACTCTTGCCAAGCAATCAACTCGTTAATCTCCTTGGTTGCGTCTTCCTTGTTGAAATCGGAAGAGAAGGCTGCGCCCTCGAATAGGGCGTTGATGTCGAGAGAACCATTCGTGGGGCCTTTGCGCAAAAACTCAAGAATGTTTTCGATCCATCCCATGAGCTGCATGAATAATCCATTGTCGTGGATGTGAACCTCGTGCACAAACTTGTAAAAGTTGTTCTCGTGACGCTGGCACAGGTCAATAAAGGCCTGGACAGTTTGGTTAGGATCAGCTGATACGTCTTGCTCTTGACACTTTTCGACAACCTGAATCATGTCATCAATAAAGTGGGCAAAGTCAGTGACACTGTTATAGACATTAGCCGCCTTGTAAACCCGGACCAGTGGCTCGTAAAAGATTGTGAAGAGGTCTCGGAATAACTGTAGCGTGACAGGCTCCTCGATGAGACGAAGCATCATTGACTTGTCGTGCTGGCGCGTGCATAGTTTGAGAAGCTGCTTGGTGTAAGAAAACAACTGGGCGTTGGCCTTTTGAGTATCATCATCAAGCACGCTTTCGACAGCCAAGGTGAATGCGTTCTGTGCCAGCTCGAGACGCGTCTTCTGCACAGCTGTTAAAGAAAAGCCTTGTAGGTATGGCGACTTGGCGATGGCCATGATTAGATCTTCCGACTTTGCCTCCTCGCGAATCTTGTTCTTGATAGTGTCGTCAGCCTGAGTGTAGGCCTTGATCTTACCGACCAAAACATCGTCATCGATTTTGTCGGCCAGAGTGTCAATGGAGGACTGGAAGGCCTTGATGCCATCGTGTAGAGTTAGGGAAAAAATGCGCTGCATAAGCGATCTAGTTCCGAAGGGCTGTGCCAGGAAGACGTCCAACACACTAGACATGACTGCCGCCGGGTTTGCTATTCTGATGACGTTCTTGAGCACGGTGTATGGAATCAATGAATGGATGCGTTTGGCTTGAGCAAACAGCTCGGGCGAGTTGTCCTCGGCTAGGAAGAGATGGTAGATAGTGGCAGCCACCTCGATACGGAGCCACTCAGCAAACTTGCGGTACTGGGTGCTAAGATCTGCGATGGTGTCCTTGTCTTTGATTTCCTGGAAGAGTTTAGTGAGGCCATTGTGCTCAACAATGTCCTGGCGGAACCTGCAAGGATGGTGGTTAGTATCAAAAAGGGATGCTACAAAGATGATATAAAAAAAGGTTCGTCCACTTACTTCTCCATATACTCGTCAAGGTCGGCAGCTCTCTTGCGAGCAACCTCGTAGAATTGCTTCTGTTCTTCAACGCGCTTTTCGTCCATGAACTTGCGGCGCGCAATATCTCTCTCATCCTCATCCCGCAACGCGATGGGGTCGTGTTTAAGGAAATGTACCATGGAGTTGCTCTGGGAGATCTGTGGATTCTGCAGCAATGATCGCAGGAACGCCCTCAGAGATATTCTTTGGTTTTCCCGGTTCAGGGTGAAGGTTTGCTCTTCATGCTTAGACGAGAAGGACGATAGTGGGCTAGCTAGTGGACTCCTCAAAGCATCAAAGGAGGAGCGCGGCGATGGTCCCTTGGAGAAGCGCGAGACGCTAGAGCCGGCACGGCGATGGCCCTTTGAAGGGTGGGAGGATTCGGACACCATGATGCGCGGACTAGTCGACGGCACCTTCAAAGTCGGACTCGGACTCTGCAGGTCACCCTTGCCGCTATTGTTGTTGGCTGCGGCGACATTGAGATGAGAGAAGGCGGTTGACGCAGACGAAATCGACGACGAGTCGTCCTGGCTGCCTCCGCTAAAACTAAAGAGACCGGTGGCAACAGAGTCTGACTTGTTCTTCCTGGGCACATTAGGCAGGACACGGCCGGGTTGCTCAAGCCGCAGTTTATGGTGCATGCGGTTGAAGTCGCCATAGCGGCGGGCGACATAGAAGGCGTGGTCGTCGCCCTTGCGCTGGACGCGAAGGATGAATTCCTATGTTGCGGGGTTGATACAGTTAGCTAAATGTGCTATAACAAGTTCTGCAACCAGCGCTATAACTAGCACTATGCAATTAAGGTCGTTGCGTCATTGCGTTACTGCGACAAAACGCATCAGTACCATAGCGTTGGCGTCACAGGTTGCGCGGCGTAGCATTCAGACGCTGTAACTGCATGTTACCACACAGGCGGACAGAACTGTGAGGGGCAAAAATAACGGACTCTCTCTCTCTCTACAAACGAAGAAAAAAAACTGACAGGATTTTGGACTTACTGCGTGCTTGTGCTGGCGGATATTGCGTCTCATGGAAATCATGCGTACGCCAGCAACATTGACGTCCCAGCCATTGATGTAGTTGCCCTCTGGGATGGTATGTATGACACCGGTGTCAATGGCATTGCTGTCGACAATTTCCATTTCCGAGAAGCGGATGCGTTCTTCAAAACCGGACGAGGTTCCAACACCTGACACCATCATAAGCTCGATCAGCTTAGTGAACTTGGCAGCTAGTTTGCGACGCTTCGTCTCCTCCAGGCGGTCCTCGGACGACGAGATGCTCTTTCTAGCGAATGATTCTAGGAACTATAGACTAAAGTGTTAACTAGCGGGCTTCTATACTTGTAGATGTCGTTGTGTATATATATATGTGTGTGTGTGTGTAATGCCAGAATAAAAGCATTTGTCCCTTGCATGTGTGACAGGTTGACGGGCAGATTGAGTAGAGTCGGTTGTACGCACCACTTGCAACTTGTCTTGCCAGAACTCCTTCTCGCGTGCCTTGTCAAGGAAGGGAAAATCGCGGATGTGGTGCACGAAGATGTAGCGTAGAATAGGTAGCTCGGAGTCGAGCGGCGAGACCTCGCCGTAATCGGACTTGAATGGCGCGCCAAAGCGACGCAGGGCAGTGGGCGAGTTAAGTTCGTTTATCTCGGCCTTGACCTGTTCTGACATAAGCTCACGCTTAAGATCTATCTAGTGTTAGTAGCTGTATAGCTGGTAACACAGCAGCTACACAGAAAGAAAGAGAAAGGCTCGGTGCACGATGATAAAGGGACTTACAGTGTTCTTGCTTGCCAGTCAGTAGACGGCCGGCCTGTGGATCTGGCGCTAAGCTAGGCGTAGCAGATAGAGATGGTGTGGCTTCAGCGGTCGAGACAGTCGATGAGACAGTCGAGAGATTATCCGAAGTTTCGATTAGCGGCGTAGAACGGGGAACTGCCGGGTCGACACCAAGCAGGGCGGCATCGGAACTAGTATCGATGGCGGACATGGCTGGTTCGAGTCGATCAATAGCGGCCGGCGTTGGTGGTTGTGAGGATGCGACCATGGCTCTAAGATGTGCGGATGAGAGATGAGAGGGAGTAGGCGCCAAGCGTCAAGAACAGCCGACAATGGTAAAAGGGAAAGAGGAGATAGCTTCCGGACAAGCTTAGAGATGTATCACGACAAGAAACGAGGCCAGCAGCGCAAACGTCGAGATGCTAAATATCGGAATGTTGTATAAAGGCAGTTGCCAGTAGATCGATAGACAGGCAGACGGAGTCGGCACTTGGAGTCCCGTAGCAGGGTTTCTTGGTTTTAGTAGATGGATCCAGAGCTAGTTCGATGCTAGCAGCAGTCGAGCAGATTGGGCTAGGACGTCAGAATTAGAGTCGACAGATCAATAGGTCCAGCGGTATTGTGACGATTGGACGATTAGACGAATGCCTGGGGTTGGCTAGAAGCGGCGATGAAGGCCTGGCAGGGCGCCAAAGGGAGCCTGTCTGTCTGTCTGTCTTTATATTTGTATTTTGTTGTCTGCTTGTATGCAGCTGGGTAAATAGATGGATGAATCTAGCGCAATCAAAGAGACAAACAAAGAGATGGAAACAGATTGTCGATTACAACGGATAGATCAAGATGCAGAAATAGAAGTATAGACAATCAATGCAAAGGCAATGAATAAACACAGAAGAAGGAGAAGCCTGGATAAGCTAAGCGATGATGCAGAAACGGCGCTGCCGATCTTGGGGAATGCTTGAATATATGCTACGAATTATAAGCACTCATAAATAAAAACCACAGTACATACATAGCAGACATTTAGACAGGAAACAGGACTCCACTGGCGCTGGAGCTTAGAGGTTCGCCTGTATGTGTTCCTGTGCTAGGGGCAAGGTGCAGGGGAAGCTAGCTAGTCATATTGTAGTACATTTGGTGCAGCTACAGACAGTTGTGCACTGTAAGAAGCTAAGGCTAGCCGCAACATCAGCATCAGCAGTAGTTAGTAAGCACTTAGAACCAGTGCAATATGTATATACTAATGCTAGTTAATACTAGTAGTACAGCACACATAGCGTGAATAAGGTTGCTTTGGCTCGATATATCAAGTAAGTGGCTGTAGATAAATGACGACACTGCGCAGCTTATAAACACTAGAAAAGGCAAAGGATTTCCAGACTGAGCCCGCCTTTGCTGTGCAAGTAAAGCAACTGACAAGGTCCCCTTTTAAAGTTGCTTATCTACACTTTACCATCGTTACTACGCTCGCTGTGAGTCGGGTAATCGGCCAGTCATTTTACCCTTCTACCACGGTCTGAACTATTTGCAAGCCGGCCGCTACCCGATCTAAGCTTTTGTGCAAGCCCTCAGATCCTAAATAACGCCTAACAGGCTCTTTTTCTTCGTCCTGATCTGGTGCCAAGCTTTCTTTTGTTAAAAAATCATAACGAGATGATGCTAAACTTGATTGAGCAAAGACCATGCTGCCACTATGACTAGAACTACTTGCTTCTTCTTGCTTCCTTGCTGCGACTTTTACTATGTAAACCCATCGCAGTGCTGACCCACCAACGCTTATTGCAACACCATCCCGTAAAGTGTAGGCTCACTGTCAAGACGGGCTATGCTCAAAATGTAGACAAGGATTGTTCATGTCTAGGCAAATAGCCAGTACCAATAGCTGATGCCTAGTTGCTGCTATTGAGTAACCCTGTGGCTGAGCTTGTTCATTTGTAGATATCAATGTGTCTGAAGCCTGGAGAGCAGAATTTTGACAGCTAGTTGTTAGCTCTGTTCATACTATGTACATAGTAGATGCAAGACGCTTGTCTACGAGGCAGAAAGGAAAGGAATAGAAAACAATACATGATCGGCAGTCTATTATTAGACAGTCCAACGTTGAAGTCAGGCTACTGTTACCGTTACGTCCACCAACGCCAAAATCCATGCTAAGATTTTTGGGCAAAGACAAGGAATGCCTTAAGAGAAAAGGCAGGCCACAAGACAATATGGAGGATAACAAAACGAAAAGACGACACAACAAGACAGTGATTTTTGTTCGCGTCCCCAAAGCATATCGAGAACGATAGGACAAGCATCATAATACTCAACAAGTCTGAGAACAGAACTTAGGCTTAAGTTTACTAGCTAGCCAAGTTGAGTAACTGTAGCAAGGGGGTTCGCACAGACATTTCGTCTTGTATTTGCGTTTGTTGCTTTTTCTCTTGTCAACGCGGGGTCACCAGGAAAGCCAGTTAACTAATACTAGCTACTCGGCAGAAGAAGCTTACAGCTCGAAGATGATGGTATGTATCGAGTTGCTACTCAATATAGCACACGGTAAACAATTACTAGTTGAGGGACCCAGCAAAATTGCTCACGAAGTCGATAGTAATAGTATATAGATGTTGAACCCTAAAGCTTATGCCCCAACTGAATACTGTCATGAAAAATTGCCCTTGAGCTATTAATTTGTAATTAAACAGGACACCAAACTTTGTAGATTGGAGATGAACCCTAACACTAGGGCTATATATACCCGCTTGTTCTTGCCAGGGCTTACACCAATAGGCTTGAAGGCAACCCACCAGGCCTCACTGGTAGAATATTCTACCACTGTCTAGAACGCTATTCTAGGACTATATACGAGAAGGATAATCCAGGAACAATCTGTTGGTTTGGTCTATCGTGACGTCGGATTAACGTCTCTTGATAATCTATACACAGACATATTCATGATTTGTTTGCCCTGCAAAGCATCTATTGAACAAGTGGCCTTGCTATCTATAACCCTTACAACCCTGATATGATATCTTTTTTTTCATGATGTAAATTCAACTTAAAATGTTCTCAGTCATTCTTACTCACTTACCTACTTATGACATGAACCTCTCAAGCTTTATGAGCCTAACCTGATAGCAGTCTGAACTAGCAATGCTGGCTAGTCAGATTAAGATTTGAAGCTGATATGAAACTCGCCCTCGACACATACATGTAAGGACTGAACATACATGCTTACAGTAGCAATATATCACGTAACGAAAGAAAACAATTCTGTTTCCTAATATTCGTAGTTGTTTCTCACCCAAAAGACGTGGCATAGGTTAGTCGACACAACTACCCATTCATAGGTTCGATGTACTGATTATATATGTGTTTATGTGCGTGCAAGAAACTTCTTCTGCACCCCTACCACAGCACTGCATTTTGGCTATTAAGAATAGTTTCTGACTATTCATTCTACCTTCTACATCTTACAGTGACTTATTAAACCTTATGACTGAAAAAACTCGGGATTTACGGCTTCTAATATATATATATTATAGACAGCCTGCCTAACCTCCCAAGAATCTAAACCACTCTTTCTCTTGCTGGTCTTCTGACATGTCTTTTCTCGTCTAGTTGATACATCACAAGGCCAGATTCTAATACAATGAAGATCACTGTCCACATATGCAAGATTATAGAATTATAGTGAGATTATAGTGTGTGTTATTGGTGGCAAGGGACAGCTGATATTTTGAATCACCCCACCACCCCCCCGCCCTGAGATATAGAAAGCAAACAAGAATAAGTAGCTAAGATAAGTGCTATGCTAGTAGTAATATGCATGTATATGATGATTTGGAAGGAAGACAATAGAAGATAGACGAGGTCTTCGAAATGATATAGCCAGAGATATATGACAAACAGGAATGAAAGCAAAAAAATTAGGTAACAAAACATGTCTCCGGGTGCTTGCTTGTCTTAAGACTAAGAGAATTGTTTAGAGCTCGTCAAACACTCGCAGTGATTCATCCCGTTGCGCTGAGCCCGAATCATGCGCTGCACTAGCGATTGTGGCCTCGCTTGACATCGCTTGGTTTAGGTCCTTGGCTGCTGCGTTAGCTGCAGCGCTAACAGTCATTCCTCTCACAGCTGGCCGCTCAGCCTGGTTTAGCAATGGCATCTCTATTGCTACGACCCAATCGTCACTAGCTCCCAGTCGATCGTGGCCTCCATTCGTGTCTTCTGTGACGGTGATACTATCGGCAGACAAGACAACGACTGACTCCTGTACTTCCATTGAACCATCACTAGCGCCGCCTAGAAACAGCATGATGAGGAGAGCGATGGCAGCTATACTCAGCATGACGATCCAGACCACGCGCAGCCGCGAGCGCGTGCGTTCCTGCCACTCGTCATCCGCCGTTTCCCACCGCTCGACCGTGTCGCGGACCCGATCGACGCGCGCGCTGAGCGCCTCCATCTGCTCGCGGCCCTGTACGATGCGCGCGTGCATGAGCTCGATGCGCTGCTTTTGCTCGTCCATATCACGGAACGCCTGCAGCTCGGATAGCTGTGCGCGCACTTCCGCCTCGAGCGCCTGCGAGTCGTGGATGAAGGAGCTCGTCACGGCATCTGATTCATCCACAATATTGCGCATGTGCAACACATGCTGCTGCAGCAAGAGGTAGAGATCGAGAATCGACCGGTAGGCATCTTCGGTGTAGTTAAGTGAATGCATTGTAAAGCTTTGCAAGTCCGAGACCATCTCCTCCAATGTGCTGTTGCCATGTAAAAACATTGTATTAGTTGATGATGTAATGTGTAGTAATTGTTTATCGCAACAAGAAGCTACGAGGGCGTGTTTTATAATATTATTTACCTGACACCTGGAGGACGGCACAGCTTTGCTTGCTCGTCCCAAGAGCCCGCCTGGGATTGCATTCGATTCTGACTCTGAATTTGGCTCGTATTCTGTAGGCCTGCCTGGAGCGATGGGACCTGCATCTGATAGCTCTGGCTCTGACTCTGGTTTTGATTTTTCAAAAATATTGGCTGCGACCGCGGCTCTTCTTCGATGCTGTTGACGCTGTGCAGCCCAGCAGATCGCTCAGTCTGTGTGGTTCCATATAATGAACGCTGCCCAGAAGCAGTGCCAGAAGAAATCCCATTACCGCTACCACCGCCGCTATTTACCAAATATCCCATAGAAGGTGTTGACATAGTACTTAGTAACTCGCCTCTGGAGCCCACCATAGCTTCGTTGCTTTTATTACTGACGCTGACGCGACCATTTCCTCCACTGACTAAGGGAGAGCTTGATTCTGCTATTGTGCCTCTAGAATCACCAGTTGCAGTGCTAGATATTGATATAGGTATCGAAGCCGTGCTAGAAAATCCCGTGTCTGACCTCCGTTGCCACTGCTGCAACATGGGCATTGGTTGCTGCAGCTGTGACGGTTGTTGCTTCTGTATTATAGTAGCTGGAGCACCAGAACTTGCGCTACTTGCCGAGGGCGTATTGGCAGTTAATGCTGTCATCTGCATTGCTTGGATGCGCTCAAATGCATCGCTGCGGTTCATTACCGCCTGCTGACCATTGCCATTACTAGAAGCCATTGGCGTATGTCCAGACACAGCAGCAGCAGCAGATTCTGCAGGTAAGCTTGCTACAGACGCTATAGATACAGTTGATCCAGGTGCGGCGATGGGTGTAGAGAGCAAGCTTGCAGGCAGGAGGCTCGCTGTGCTGTCGCGCATAGAAATAGCACTGCGGCGCGTAGGAGAATACAGTTCTGATATGGAGCGGGTGACCTGATGGCGCGAACGGTAGGGCGAGGTGATCTTTTGTGGCTCGACTACGGGGGCAGTACTAGAAGCAGAAGTTGTCGATACGTAAGAGTCGCCAATAACTGTGGGCGCAGTAGACGTGGGTATGGATCGCGAAGAAGGGTCCTGACTGTAATTATTGTTATGTGTGGGTGGCAGCGTAGATGTTGTCGATGATGTCGGCAGCGAGTTGAGCGAGGTAAGTGATGTCGTCGAAGGGTCTTTTGACGACAATCCTGCGCCGGCACTCGAACTAGTTCTTCTACTCAGCATGGCTTACCTATGCTTTTGTTTTCTCTATTGATATTTATTTTTTGATTACTACAGGCTGTCGCTATGACAGCGGTCCTATCGACGGCGTAATAGTCGACGAAAAGACGCTGCCTCCACGGCTTCAGAGCTTAGAAAGCTACGCGAGCAACAGGCGGGCAATCAGCTTAGTATAATCTTACTTGGGGCTTGTATATAATAGATATCGATTTGGCGGCGGGGAGAAGAGGTGCACATGCATGTGTTAGTGCTCGTTGTTAGGTTCGAAAATGCACGTCACCACGAGTTCAGATCTAGGTATGGATACGGCTTAGGTGACTTAGAAACAGTGACCAGAGCTCGTATGTATGTAGAAAGGGCAGACAAGCCTACGATACAGCAGTGACTGACGATGAATTTTTGTTGCGACAAAACCTCCCTTTGCAACGCTTGCCTTGATGACGGAAGATAGAGAAGATGGAGAGGGACAATAGGGGTTCTTGAATGTTCTATGGCGACAGAAGAGACGAAAGAGAAATAACAAAAGTAGGAAAAACATAAACTACGATATTATGCCAGCCCAGACTTTTCAGAACGCGACAAATTAAGTGACGAAAACTAACCGCGGAATTTTAGATCGATGGTGTTGCTTGTGATGCAAGTCGATCTTCTGAACTGCCATTTGTTTGCCGCTCCCTTGGCATATATCTACAGCTGTTGACAGCTGCCCTTGTGTCTCTAACTCGAATTATGCGAACATAGAGCTTCACAAAACTGAGAACACAATATTCTTCGGGTAGTATTGTCGTCCATGATAATAACTGCTGCAGATACGTCGTTAACAGCTTTGTATATGACACTGACTTGAGAAGCTGCTACTCTATTCATAAGCTACCTAATTGGCTTAAAAATGACATCAGCACCTTATATCATTCAGTGTGGCAAGTCAAAATAATGCTTCATTATAGACAGTATGAGCTATTTGGGTTTTAAACGCCATCAACGCCAATGCGGAAAAGAAATGATGCGAAAATATGAAGAAAAAAACAAAAGTTACAAAATAGTATCAACAGAGAATGAACCAAACACAGGCGTTTCTCCTGTACTGTGCCGAAAAGGCTTCGCATTTTGTTTTGCCATAGCACTGCAAGTAGAAGAAATGGTGGAAGCAAACATGAGAGGCAAATCCTTCTTAGTTTTCCTGGTGTTCATGAGTGCAGCAGCTTATTGCGCTTCTCCTTGCGTTTCAATCTTTCCACACGCTTCTTGTGCATCTTCGCCTCGAGTTCTTGGATGCGCTCTCTCTCGGCCTTGGCCTCACGGCGGTCGCGGATATTCTTGATGCGGTTCTGGCGTTCCTCTTCTTTCTCCTTCTTCATATCCTTCTCCTTAGCCTTCATAGCCATCATTTCCAAGCGCTGCTTGGCACGCTTCTCGAACGATGTCAGGCCGGAGGCGGGTCGGAAGGCCTTCTTAGGCTCATGCCATTGCTTGCCTATTGACGAAAGAAAGGAAACTTTTAGTATATAGTTATAGTGTAAATAGAGTAGTTAGGAATAGTGGACTTACCATTCTTGCGCATGCCTATGTTCTTGACAGTACCGGCGGCGGTAGGTAGAGCAACCTCGTGGGTCGCAGCTTGGGCACCAACCATGATGGATATAGACGTGATTGGAAAGATGGTATATGAATCTGAGGCCGTCAAGTTGGACTAGATAAGTTAAATTGTCAAGAGTCAGAGATAACGGGACTTTGCACTAGGTACTAGAATTGTCTACTATACGTACATTAGAGCAAAACAGAGCCCTCCATTGGTCTTTTACGTTACGATAACTTTTTTCCCCCACAATCTTATCGTTATCGCTTATCTCACAGGCTGCCTACCAGTTCCTTGAACCTATCCGGCAGCCTTTTGCACCTGGCAAAGCTTTTATAACTTAGTCCATATCCTTGCTATAGCTCACAGGTGGACCCTTCTAATTACTTCTCAAGAACAAAAGGCTCCCTTTCAGCCTTGTAATCACCATCACGAATTTTTGTTGCAAGTTACTAATGAATTTGGTTGAAGAAAAACTATATTTTTTCACCTGACAAAATCCCTAATCTGCATGATATACATGACGACCACGAACAGACTACACATTATGGAAGTTCCACCCCCCGTCCCAGATCTAGCCGGTCTTATCGCCGGTAATACCAAATCCTGCCGCTCTCTTTACGACTTCACCTCCGACGTTAAACGACAGAAACTCGACTTCTCCTCTAAGCCGACCAGTCGAAATCCAGATCGCCCAGACGAAGACCCCGAGGCAGTTGCCAATGCTGCGCGCTTCCACGACGAATATGCCGCCGTTCAGACCCTCCCGCCTGATCTAGCCGCAAAGCAACCTGTTCCTGGTAAGCGCAAGATTGGCGCGCGTACCTCCGCCATCGCTGGTTCTACTACTGGTGGCACCTTGAAACTTCTTGAGGGCTCTGCGGCTTCGCCATCTAAAGCATTGGTGCTCAAAGATCGCAATGGCGCATCACCGAGTGTTACTGCTGCTTCTGCCGGAGCTGGCGCTCAGAACCACAACACTACGGCGCTCAGCCGCGTGGCTGCCATGCAGGCGTCGAAGCCAGACTGGCATGCGCCGTGGAAGCTAATGCGTGTGATTTCTGGTCACCTGGGCTGGGTGCGTAGCTTAGCCGTTGAGCCGGGCAACAAATGGTTTGCGAGCGGCGCCGGCGACCGCACCATCAAAATATGGGATCTGGCCACTGGCAGCCTCAAGGTGACTCTAACCGGCCACATCTCCACCGTGCGCGGACTCGCTGTCTCACCGCGCCACCCGTACTTATTTTCCTGTGGTGAGGACAAAATGGTCAAATGCTGGGATTTGGAGACGAACAAGGTCATCAGACACTATCACGGCCACCTAAGCGGCGTGTACACGCTTTCGCTACACCCCACGCTCGACGTACTCGTCACCGGCGGTCGTGATGGCGTGGCCCGCGTGTGGGACATGCGCACACGCAGCAATATCCACGTTCTCGGCGGCCACACTGGCACCGTGACTGACGTCAAATGCCAGGATTCTGATCCGCAGGTGATTTCCTCGTCGTTGGACGCCACTGTGCGCCTTTGGGATTTGGCTGCTGGCAAGACTATGGGTGTGCTAACGCACCACAAAAAGGGTATTAGAGCGCTTGCGCTACATCCCCAGGAGTTCACGTTCGCCTCGGGCAGCGCTGGTGGTATCAAACAGTGGAAGTGTCCAGAAGGTGCTTTTATGCAGAATTTTGAGGGCCACAATGCCATCATAAACACCTTATCAGTCAACGAAGAAAACGTCTTGTTCTCGGGAGGTATGTGCTTTCCTGTTTCGCTAAGTCGACGTGCTAGAGCATCATGTATTGTGCACATTATACTAACATAATCTTTCTTTCCCCTTTGGTAGCTGATAACGGTTCTATGAGCTTCTGGGATTGGAAATCGGGTTACCGTTACCAGAGCTTAGACACGACGGCGCAGCCAGGTTCTCTGGATGCTGAGGCGGGCATCATGGCATCAACCTTTGATCGCTCTGGCATGCGTTTGATCACCGGCGAGGCCGACAAAACCAGTAAGTTCTACTTTTCGACTCAACTATCATCCATAATATGACTCATCATATACCACCATATACTAACCCTTTTGTTTAGTCAAGGTCTGGAAGCAAGATAGCGATGCCACACCAGAAACACATCCCGTAGAGTGGAATCCGACATTGGCAAAAAGACGGTTCTGAGGAGGTGTTCTTGTTTTATTGATATAGTTGCTGTTGCACAAGGCATCATATCATTTGTTTCCAAAGATAATATTTGGCGTTGGCGGTGTCGGCGGCGGCGTTGGGTTGAATTTATATACATATATCAGAGTTTGTCTGTGTTGATGAAAAATATGGCTCTAAAGAGCCAATCAAGAGGCGGTTTGCGGTGTATTAGATTATCAAAGTAAATGTGTCTTTAAAGCTGTGAAAATGACATGATGATCAATCAGGATGTTAGCCATGACTGTCTATATTTGAAGAAAAACAGGAAACAATAACAATAACGAAGGCATTACTAGTTCTTCAGATTGATGCCAAGTTCTTTGATCTCAGGATCATCGTGGAACGCCATGGTAATCTCATCATCTGAGATGGCCAGTCTCACTTTACTAGGCCGCTCGACCTTATGAGCTTCTAACACGATTACTCCAGCCGCTACAAGCCCCAGCGCGGCATCTTGAAAGGCCATTAGTGCTGTTGGTGCCAAGGCAGCAGTTCCCTGTCGTGTCATTCTCACGGCCCCCGGACCAAGGAGACTAGAGACCAAATCTTCTGCATTTTTACCCGCCGATGTTCGCAACATAGATCCTAGCTCTGCGAGAACATCGCCCATTGAAACCTCACCGATGCCAGCGCGCCGCAAGCGGACCAATAGCGCAGTTAGCAGGAGCTTTGGTGCCAGAGGCAAGGCCCGAAGTGCTTGTTGGATGGGGTTTGAAGTTGCTTCGTTGATGGCCTGGCGAATAGTCTGAATAGTCACACGGCCAGTACCAGCCATATTGTGGGCCCCCTTGGTTTTTGATGGCGTTTGCGGCACAGAATTGTTGGCACCAAGTTCGGCAATTTCGACTGCACGACGACAAATATCTAGAGCTCGGCGTGCATCACCAGAAACGGCGGCAACCTTTCTGCTTGCAAACTGAATAGCGTCAGGTTCAACAATGCTTCCAGATACACCTTCCAGGCGGGACTGGATAATCATCATAAGTTGTTCATGGTTATAGCCAGGAAATGGAATGCGTGTAAGGCCTATCGTATAGTTGGTTAGTGGCTATGTGCGATATGAACCAAGGTTGCATGTTAAAATTTACTTACCGAGGCGACTGCTGATTTTGTTACTCAGGGTTCTTTCAGGAAGATCCATAGTGTTGGCTACAGCAAGCACAATAAGTCGCGAGTGTCTAAGAGCTGGCCAGTTGAAAAAATTGTACATGACGCCCTGGTTCTTCGTCACTAACTGATCGAGTTCGTCCATGAGGACGACACAAGGCACTCTCCGTGGATTTGGCGCACTGAACTCGCGCTCTAGAAGATCAAGAGCTTGGGACGGTGATACTCTTTCCCCTTTGAGGGCCTCCCATAGAAGCGCATATGCCTGATGGGGATCGGTAATTTTCATACCATTGATCTCAACAAAGATGAAGTCATCCAGCTCATCGTTCAACACACTGTCTTCTAACCTAGCAATGACTTCGCGGACTGTTGCAGTTTTTCCAGTACCGGGAGTGCCGCTGATGTAGATACAGTTACTGGTGCCATTTGATATAGCCTTTTCGAGATGGAAATAAACTTCCGCGAACTCATTCTCTCGGCAGGGTAAAGTCAAAGGAACAGCAGCCACGTGAAGCTGAGTCCTGGCCTGTTGGAATGGTGATGCAGTGATAGCGTCCATCGAGATGATACGAGTAGCAAGAGGAGTGAACTCCAATGCTTTCTTTGCGCTCCTGTTGATACAATCGTATTAGTCAACGTCATGGCGATCCATCGTTCAAGACTGTAATACCTCTTATGTTGAGATCCAGTAGTGGTCGCCGTTGCGTTGATTCTGCGCGTCCGCGGCGTCATTGGCGTCGGTTTATCGCCTGACTCTTTGTCGACCGAGGCATCTACGTTCGGCTTGCGAGTTAACTTAGTGCCATCGGTGGTATATTGCAGAAGGGCTTGAAGGTCACGGTATCCGCGATACATGTTCTCCCACACAAATTCATTAGAGTATGTGGTTGTCCGCATATTACAAGCACGTCGACAGATAAACGTCTTGCCAAAGTGCGGCGAGTTGCGCGGGACTTTTCCGGTAGGAAATGCCTTGCGGAAACTAGCCTCGGACATAATGTTGGCCTTGCCAGAGATAGAACCTAGTGGGTTTATATCAGAGGCTGCTGTGATGTACAGCTCGTTCTGTCAGACCGGTTAGCTGCATATACATTTGACGTGACTTGTCGGTTTGGATTTACCGGTAGATAATCATGTCTCTTGCGTTCATTGTTGCGGATCTCTTTGCCGCCAGTGAACCAAACAAAGATGGCCGCCTTCTCGCCGTTGTCGTCCAAGGTGAAATCACTAACGATCGCAGCCCAAGACTCACTGAGGCCATCTGCCCTGAGCAACACAACATCGCCCAGCCAGCACTCGAACTGGCCGAGCCGTGCGCCAATGATGTGATTCGATGGCCGTCTACGTTTCTTGATCTTGCCCTCCTTGTCTTCGGTATCATAAATCCAGTCCCACTCGAGCTCGTCATCCTCAGAGGAGCCTGGTGGAATATCTGCATGATCGAGACCCTCTTCGTCAAAACTGCGCAGATCATCTTCGTCTTCTTCAAGAATCGTGTGTGGCGGCAATGGCGCCGCGGCAGACGGCGCAAACGCAGCTGGGTTTGCGTTGCGGCTGCGACTTGGTCTAACCATGGCAGATACAGATATATCAGCCGGCAAAAAAGACAACGTGTCTCTGATCAAAAGATATTCTGAGTTACAATTATATCGTCAACAGCTTGTATAAACGGGTTGTTTGCTGAATTGATCCTGCACCAAGATTATCAGCCAAAGTCAACAAATGGAAAGCCCAGTGTGTATAAACCCATCGTGAGCTTCAGCCTTCTTCATCCTTGCATACGCATTAGCCAATCATATGCACCATCGGCTCCCTGGATTTTCAGCCTCGTCGCGAACAGATCATGTCAAGCGCGTTTCAATTAAAGTTCGGCATTGAGTGGGGCTATTAAGTTTTTGAAAGTCTCTCGATTTCCAAAAACGGAAGCCAACTGATAGAATTCTCGGGTAATTTCACTATAATCCACAGCTGCCCGCCCCGCTCTAAACCGCCTCCAAATATAAGGTTCAGAACTACGAAGCGTAGCTCATCTCTTTCTTCATCTTTACTATAAATCAGCCACAATTTGTCCTCTAGAAGGCACAGATTGTTGCTCAGTTGCTGTACAGGGAGCAGCTTCAAAGATTACAAATTCCTTGTCTTATGTCAGGCAAACGCTTCACTCGTAGCACCGTTAAGTTGGAGGCTATGGCGGATATAATATCCACCTTAAAAGTCGTACTCTAAACCTGCAGAACTGCGTATTACATGGCTTTGGATTTGTTGAGAGTGGATAACGAGCAAGCGTCAGGTTCTTTGTCCTGGACATACTAATCAAGACCACAAGCTGGCAATGACTGCAATAGTAGTTGTACTACAGTAAACTATCTCCAAAGGGCTATGTTAGGGTCATACAGGCGCATTATAGTGTTGTTTTCAGCATCCTTATACATGCAGTTTTGATGGCCTGTGTCATTCCCTCAGACTAGTTAGTGTATATATGTCATATCAACTCTGTTAAACATTCTCCTGATGATGCCATGTGGGTCCATCTGCTGCCTTATACATGGTAAAAAAGAGGTAGTATCTTTTCAGCCTTCTGTTAGTATTAGATAGCCTAGATCATATGCGATAGGATATACTACTGCCTTGTAGCTATATTCGTTGTTGCCCAGAACTACTGGCCGCTGCAAAACTTGACCACTTGCATTTTTGTCCCCTGGACTTCCCCATCTGTATTTCCCTCCTTCTAGAAGAAGCTCTTCCCCTGCCCATCCCTTCTCCATCTCTTTGATGTCTTCATGATTTTGGTGATTCGTCAGGCTATATCTACAAACTCCCTAAAATGAGCTTAGTTGCCTTGTTTTGATTTATCCCAGCCTCTTCAGTTATTTACCTTTGTTGGGCTGATAAATAGAGAAATGTGATGTTGGGAAGCAAAGATGAGTTGATGTGACAATTGATATGCTCACCTGGGAAGAAAACGATATCATATTGCGTTGTTTGATTGTGTAGCAATGTAGGTAGACGTTAAGATATACACACACATATACAATTAGAGTAAGAGTGTTGCAGGAGGTGTACCAGTAATGTTTTACTATGGACCAGGCAAGAAGCAGAGCCTCCAGCAGCATTTTATGTAGATGGCGTCTTATAGCTCACGACTGGTTGCGTTGGTGTGATGAGGGAAAGACGTGAAGCGTGAGTTCACACGAAGTAGAACCTGAAGAGGAACCTAAAGAAGGCCTTGAAGAAGGACCTGAAGAAACACTTTCCTGATTTTTTGCTAGGCTGGCGAGATACTTCTGGAAGTCTTACAAATCTGTAAAACGTCAAGTGTGAACTCTGGCCAGTGAAAAAATTATTGGGCTGCCACCTGCTGTACGCACAATATTATATATTTTAGGTGAGAACAAGTGAGTCTAAGCCTTATAAGTGCTAGCATATAGTAGCCCTCCTAACACAGAGAAAAATAAGAATAAAATAAAATAATTAATCTAGAGAAAAGACCCCAGCTTGACGGTCAAGAAGCCGCTATCAAATCATACCTTGAGGTTACCATTTTATTGCTCTTTTTATTGTTCATGCTATTTTACTTCCAATTGACAGGCTCTCATATATTAAACAAAGACAACTATTCGACTAGATTCATATGCATTTCATGTACAACTAGCAACCAGTTTTATTTCATACTTCAATCTGCTGGTTCAGCAGCTCTGCTCCATTTTCTCCAGCTGCTTACACAAAGAATATTTTTTGACTGCGGCGTAGATCAAGATATTAGAGTTGATGAATGCAATCAGGCTGAGACAAGGAAACCAGAACGGCCAACAAGAAATAAAAGTCACTTTACAACAAACATATAGTGTATGCAAGCTTTGAGAGTGACCCGCGTGGCATGTATCGTAGCCGTTAGGGGCCTGCAGATGAGCAGCACGTATCCAAAAATCTTCCTATGGCTTTAATAGTGGCTCCATAGCGTACTGAAAACAAGTTGGGGCAACCTTCTTCTCACATACGCTACTACTAGAGCTCCCGCCCCCCCCCCTTATGCAGCTGAGAATATGCATCTTCTAAGCTAGTTGGGGTCATGAATGAGGAGACCAGAAAGATAGAGAGGTAGAAGTAGAAGGAAGAATACTTTGGAGACCCTCGTCTTCCTCTTGTTCTGTCTATCTGCAAAAGAAGCTCATCCTAGTCTTCTCAACTTATATCTCTTTTCGGCTTAGCGAAGAGAATAAGACCCTCCTTTGCCTATCTATGTTACGCTACATATGGAGGCGACATTCTTCTTTTTGTTTTTTTCTTACTTTGTCCTTCCATCCTGAGGCCATCCGGTTCGTGTAGTACTCGTTAGTAGTGGCATTCCACAGTTACGCTGCACCTTTTTCTTCTTTACGATAATTAGCTAGACCAAACCTTTTCTTTCTCACCTTAGTTGCGACGAGCTAATGTGGGTCCAGAGAGAGACTCATATACTACTAGGTCTTCTGAACAAGTTGATGCAATGAAATGTCATGTACAGTACGTTTGTTTTTGCAGAGATATCATTCTAATCCCAGCCTTTAAATCCCATATCTCGTCGTATCATTTGTATAGTGATAGCCATGATACATAGTTTGTTAATTGCAAACAGACTTCCTTCCGAACTTATCATATAAGCATCGGACCTTTGCTTGTATTAATTTTACACCTGCTGACCAATAAGCAGCGAAGCAATAGTTTTGCAATCACCCACAGACCTCGCCAATTATTGAAGCTGTGAAATCATTACCTGTTGCTCTAGTACTGGGTAAGAAAAGAAACATAAATGTACACTAGACGGTCAATGGTTAGACCGGAAACCAAAATTTAGACAGTGTCAGCATCTCCATCCATACTCGCAAATTCATATATAGTAGTCAATTAGGTATTTCACGTTTACAATGGTCAGTTTCTTACATGTATGTCTCTTCGCGTACAGAAAAGGTAGTGGTAATACTAGTAGTAACATACATAATAGCTCGCATTTTTATAATTTCTATGAACAGAGACGTTTAGCGGTATATCTTCTAATATCTGTCTGTACATCATATTACGTATGAATTACACAGGCCGAACAAGCCTATATGAACAGAATCACATGGAAGAAACAGACGATCAGACATGGCACACTGGAAAAAAGGAATTAAAAAATGAAGGTAATCCAGAAGGCCTTGCAGACACAAGACAAAGCATTCGCATAGATGGAAAAAAGATAAAGTAATAAAAACGCCATAGCCCAATGGAAAGATAGCTGCCTCGAGGAGACATACCGAGAGAAAATGCCAACTACACCTAGTTGATAACATTGCAACCTAAAAACAAAACCACGCTAAGGAAATGAAAAGTGCTTTAAGGACACAATCGAGGAATTGGGAGTAGATAGCGTTTCAATGAACAAGAAACTGGAAGAAAAAAGATGCGGATGAAAGGGGAAGGCTAATGATTATCAAATGAGGATAATAATAATGAAGCAAAACACAAACACACCAAAGAAGACAAGCAATAGTAGTACAGAAAGGATATCATGGCAAGGGATGACAGAAAGAAAGAGATGTGTTTGCGCTACGGCTTGGCAGGCCGTCTAATGCTGATTCTGGAAAGAAGCGCTCTCGAAGATGAAGAGCAAAAGAAGATAAAAGAGGTGTTTTTAAAAAAAAAATTGTCAAGAATATACGTAGGTGGGTGAATAGTCGTAAGGCTAAATAGTGATACGAGCAATGCGTAAGTAAATATGCCATTACGAAAGTTCAATAGTATATCGTGTGCGTAAGAACTAATCGACAAGAAAACGTGCTTCCGCAAAAGTGGTCATCAGCCAGGTAAGTTTGTCAAGTCGTAAGAAAAGTTTTTCATGAAAGATGCATAGCTATCAAAGCTTGGATCACAAAGAAAAGGATACTAAGTTCAAAACAGGAGTATCTATTTCACCGATCACGAGTTGCTCGACGGCTAGCGCTAGGGGGGTGCCCGAGCATTACGTGTCCTCCCATAGACAAAGGTCTAGATAGACGCTCTGCACTTTGTACCTTTTCAATGGTGCTAGGAAGATCACGCTCGATCGTCTGTCTCTCTAAGAAGCGCCGGGACATGGGAACACCAGACTGGGGAGGAACACCACTAAGGCGAGAACCCATACGACGACGAGGAGGACCGGAAGCTGCACTATTGTTTCCGCCCTCAGTCGACTGTATTGCAACATTGGAACTATAGTCTCCTCCACGCATAGCAGGACGGGTGACTTCAGTAATAGTGCGAGATGGTACACGCATACGGGGTTCATCATCGTCTGATACTATGCCGGCAGTGCCACGGCGTCCACGTAGGAGCATTGAAGTACGCCGGCCAGATTCTTCAGGCTCTTCAGTGCCAGCTCTACGTGTCCGCAGCAGCATTGATGTCTTTCGGCCAGAAGCTTCTTCGGGCTCTTCAGTTCCAGCCCGGCGGCGAGATAGCAGCATGGAAGATTTTCGACCTTGAGCAGACTGCTGAGGGTCAGGTGCAGGAGCAGGAAGAGATGGAGCAGGACCCGACGGTGACGTGGCGCTGTATCTAGGCGAAGCGAGTGCAGGAGAGTTGAGTAGCTTGTTTCTTCTTTCTTCAAATTTAGAGATTGTCCGGGGACTAGTCGGGATGGAAGCAGGGCTTTGCTCTACTACCACATTCTGTCTACGTTGAGTTATGATGGAACTAAAGCCTTTGATTGTTGTTGGAGAAATCTGTGGCTCTTCGGCGGCCTCGATTGATTGTAGATTGATGTTGTTGGATGGTCTCTGGCCAGACTCGCTAGACAATGCAATACACAGCTCAGTTAGGCAGCGGACTACACCTTCCGCTTTGCGGCGAAGCTGACGATCAGTTACAGTAGAGGAGCCGCCAAGTCCAATGGAGCTAGCGCCACTTGAAATGGGACCTGGCTGGCCGACAGTGCCCATCATCAAACTAAGACTCAGTGCATCGGTAGAAGCCAATTCTAGAGCACGGTAGACCTCGTTACTAACGTTCGGCTTCGCCTGTGCCAGAGCAGCATGCAGTAGCGAGGGAGTCTCTCTTTGAGACGATGTGGTACTAGCGTTATCGGCATTATTATGCGAGCCTGTGTTGCTCAATATTCCGTTAGTGGTAGGGCGCTTTGGTGAAGATCCAGAGTTTGTTGTTGCAGCGGTGTGAGCAGTTGCTGGTCTATCATCAGAGACCCGAGACATGGCAGAGCTAGAAGAATTGGGTAATTTTCCAGTTAATTCCAGGCGGTGAATGCGAGACTTGAGATCATCCAGTTCATCCCAGACAGTCGCAGGGGCAGCGCCTGTTGATGTGGTTGAATCTGTGCCCTCTTGTGTGTTGTGATCCGGCTGAAGGGGCGGTTGATGCTGCTGGTGTTGAGGAGTTGTCGGCTGAGGAAGTGGATGGTGAGGCGACTGGTCTGTGGTGTTGCGAGGAGCAAGTGGTGAAGAGTTATAGGTTCTGCCATGGTAGGAGGTGCCTGATTTATAATTTCCAGAGCGGCCGGTAACAATCGAGATGCTTTCAGACATGGAAGGTTTGCGACGGCTAGTGTATTGGAGAGAGTCGCTAGGGGTTGTGTCCTGATGAACAAGAGATCGAGAGCTAGCCGAAGTGTGAGCCCTCGCGGCAGAAGATCGACGGCCGGAGTCTTCACCCACAGCACTGGCGCCAGATGAAAGATCGCGGGCGAGGCTACGGTAGGTGAGAGTTCGTGGCGGACCAACAGCTGACTGGTTATCATCGTTGGAGCGCGATCCACGTGTGCGCGAAGTTTCTTGCTGGTCTGAGAGGCGACGGGAGACACGGGGTGGCGATTGTGGGATAGCGTGCGATGGAATGACAGACGAGAGTGGGCGTCGGTGCGAGGCGCGAGAAACGCGTTTCTGAGTTGGTGATTGTGTTAGCCACGGATGGGTAAATGTTGGATGATGCGTTGGCTCTGCCATGGCTGATGATAGAAACGAATTGATCGTGAGTTTTTGCGTATAATGAACGTCAAGATTGTGCAAAGTAAAGGTAGGGAAGATTGAGAAGCAAAGATCAAGGTCAAAGCCGTAGCGCAAGGGAGAGGAAACAAAGAAAATGGAAAACGCGAATGATAGATTTGTGCGAGACAGGAAACGGAGGCAAAAGAAACAGCAGCGAGGGATAAAATGGATGAACGAGGCAAGCAAATTAGCGAATAGAGATTGATGGAGCGCTAGTCCGCGAAGCACAGCGCAAAGATGAAAATGTGATTCGGAACAATGCGAGCGGGAGCGTCGCAGTAGCATGTTTCACTTCCATCTTTAGTTGATGCGGCGTTGCCACTGTTATCGATGCGCCAGGCCTCTGTCAGAGTCATAGTACACTATGGCCCGTATGACTGCCCTGTAACTGAATTCTGTAGCACATGCAGCGCTAGCTACGGGCTCAGCTACAAAGCCAAAACGGTGGTCGGCAGACCTGACGGGATGCGCAAGCCCTGGCTGGTCGCGTTGGGTTACATTGTCAAATCGAACAGATCAGTTCGTTACCTTCGGGGCAAAGAAAGACAGAAGGAAGTCCCTCTCCGAAAAAGCCCAAGCGCTATCTTCCAATACCTGGCCCATGCTTTGTTGCGCTGCTTTCGCTTTGCCTAGAGCTGGACCTGGCCTAGTAAACCCTGGTTGGCCCGGGTTGTGTTTCTAAACAGACAATCCCTGCCGGTATGGTCAGGCTGGATTACCACCGGGTTGTATTCCATAAAGAGCGCCGTCCATAGAACCAAGGGCTTGAGGCTGATAGTTACAGTACATCAGGGTAAAGCGGGCAATGAGAAGAAGTTGTGGAGGGGGAAATGGATGTTGAAATGTGAGGGGAAGAAAGAGTTGGATGTATTGCATAATAAAATACGCGCAAGAAGTTTGTAAATTTTTTAACTTACTGTCATGGTTGGAGGTCTATTATCGTCAGAAAAGAATCCCGCATCATCATATGCAGCAGCACTCGATGTACTGCCGTTATCTTCGCGTGCTATCTTAAGGAACATGTCGCCAGTATCTTCTGCATCAATAGCAGAGTCAGGCTCGTAGTGCGAATACTCTGCGGGTGCCATGATAAGAGGTACGTCGTATTCTGGACCTTCAATTCCCGTGTCGTCGTCGGGAAGGGCGATTGCTGCTGCAGTGTCGAGCGATAGGCTCTTGCGAGCGCCTGACGAGCGAAATGCTCGGATAGGTGGAACTTTGATGCTAGAGTTTGAGCCGGTTGGGCTCACCGTCGATGCAGGACTTGGTGGTGTGGGCTTGAATGCTACCGGGGGGCGAGAAATTGAAATTCTCTTTTCTTCTGCTGCGCCTTCACAATGAGCTGATACACGCTCTGCCGATGACGCCCGATCCGTTCTTGTAGATGCTGATGCGGCGTCGGTTTTGGGACTATTACCTCCACTAGTTGCTGCTTCGACTGCGGCTTGAATACGATGTGATCTGAGGGATATCGGAGGCGCTCTTGAGCCAGTACTTGTGGTTCCAGATGAGATGAAGCTACGTCGGTTTGCGCCCTTGGCAACAGTGACAAGAGTCTCGGGTGCTGGATCTAGCACTAGAGATTGAGACGAAGATGGTATAGTGGAAGCCGTAGTGGCCGGAGGCTCGACAAAAGTCACCTGGGTTGCACGTGGTGATGTTGGGAATGACGAAGGGCGTTTAGCTACCACTAGAATTGGTGTAGGCTGCTTGCTAGTCTCGATTGACGAAGTTGATGATCGAACTCGAGAGTTTTGCGTTGGTTTTTGTGAATGTGGAAGTGAATGCTTTCGCACTGATTGTTGTTCTGGGGAATTAGCCTCGATCTGCTTTGATGACTGAGCTGACTGTTGTGAATCACGGGGTTTCTTTAGAGCTGATTGAAGCTTGTTTGGCATAGAGCCTGCGCTCAGCTCAGGAGATTTCTCGAGACTTAGCGCAGACGCCGATGCTGAGATGGCGGTCACAATAGACGGGGCAGCCTTCGGTGGGTCAACTTGCAGAGAGCCTACCGCAGCTACAGAATATTTAGAAAGTGAAGGCGGGCCTTTTGGTGGCACGTTCTCAGACTTTCCTCTGCGGTGGCTCTTAGGCGCTGCGGGAAACCGAGTGACAGGTGGAGGCGGCGGTGGTGGTTGTAAAGGTAATAAAACTGCAGTTTCGTCTGCCGACGGTACCGGCGTAGGCGAATTACGATTCAGAAGCGCAGGAAGATGTGGCTTTCCACCAGTAAGATCGGCAAACCGGAAAGTCGGTAACTTAGACGAGTTGTGGTTCTGGCGATGGGCGTGTAAGCTAGAAGAATGCGACGAATCCAAATCTAGGGCATGGAAAGTCTGTGCAGATTGTGGCTCTTGTTGCTGTAATCGCAAAAAAGGCAAGCGCGTGAAAGAAGAGGTGGCCGAAGCAATCTGGCTGGTTAAATCGTCGTCCAGGTGTGAGGTAGATGCCGAAAAAAGCGATGATGAAAAAACTACAGAGCTCTGCGTCGCAGTAGTAGCGGCGGTAGTGTTTGTGCGCGTTGTGGCAAATGACTTTGGGGAAGACGGTGTGGTGAAGAAATTGCCGACAGATGTAGCAGTTGACCTAACAGCTGCTGCACCACCAATTTTGCTATTAATATTGGTGTGGTAAGTCTTCGAGAAGCTGGATGCTGTGGTAGCCATAGTGGTAGTTGTCAGGGAGGACTGCAGCGAATTCCGTTTTGAGTTGCCGTCGTTGCTGATAGAGTTGGGTGACCCATTGGTTTTTGATTTTTTTATTGACGGTTCTGTAAAGGCAGAGGAAGGGGCCAGTGCCTTAGTTGAGCCCATTACTGATGCAATAGGAGCACTGTTTCTCTCGAATACAGCACCTGACGTACAAACGGGACTCTCGACCAATACGGATCCCGCTCCTGATACAGCACCAGACGCAGAGCCATCCTGCTCCGGCATTGTTGAAGTCCCAGCGCAAGCCATGTGGCTAGCTTTTGAGTCTTCCCCGCTGGAGTGATGGTCCACGAAATGGATACAAAAGCTTCCAATACAGTATAAGGGCAACCGATCAGATGTAAAAACAACCTGTTGACCCGGTGGCGTTCGTGCCGTCAAGATATTGTTTCAAAGTGTCGTTAGTTTGACGTTTTGGTAGTGGTTGGTGCGCCGTCAACTCTGTTTGCCAAACGTTGTTTGTGCGAGGGTAGAAACTCAATGATTTTAGCTCTATAAACTGTAGAAAAAAACGCCAGTCAGTACTGAATGGGCTGTCATAGAAGCATGTAGTCAAAGCTTGCAGAGCTCTGAAAGTCGAGATACTAGCTAGTAACAGCACTAGTGACAATGGGCTTTCTACAAACGGAGCGTAGATTTACAACAAAGGTTTTCTATGGCGATGACAATGTTATTGGTATTGTAGTAATAGGTGTACTTACCAGATGCGTTGAACAATGCGAACTGAAAAGATGCCGTTCAGAGCCGGGTGTTCACGTCAAAAGATGTGGCCATATATCGTATGATGGATTATGCGAACAGTATGCAACGATTCTACAATAGTTAGGCGATATGAGATGTTTAGTTCGCGAGTCTGGGTATTCTAGTGCTGTAGGTTGCAAGACTAGACATCGAGGGTCCTACTAGCAAAACGCTTTGCAGGATACGTATGCTATCTACAGAAAGCGGGAGCAAGCGTTGCAATCAAAGGCAACTAGCTATCTACACGACAGCTCGTAGTGGAATCGAAGTACTGCAAGCTTTGAAAATAGCACAGCGATGGAGAAGGCTGACGTATGAGCAGCAGCAGTTGCAGAATAGACGATAGTTAAAATTGGACGTCAATGGAATGATTCTAATAACAAAACTATACCGCGTGGTGTAGTTGTTTCGTAAATGGCAGTGAAAGGAAGTGTATCTATTTCGTATGATGATATTAGGAATCGTCAACCAACTAAGGCAGGTCAATTCTGTGGCCGAAGTGATGGGCAGTCCAAATGGTTTGTTTTAAAAGTTTTTGGTGAATCTGGTGGGCAGGTTGCGGGCAGGCGAGAATGACGAAAAATAAGACAAAAGACAGATTCGCTGCACGAAACTGAGGTGCAGATAGTGAGAATTAGGAATTATAGAAGACGATAGCTAAGCGCCAGAAAAGAAAACACTGTACATCAATGTATCTGTGCCTATCACAGAAAGAGAATAAAGTAAGAAAACACCACGTCAGTTTGGAAGCGAGACCAGGAGTAGTTGATCAACAAGAGAACAGAAAAGAAAAAAGAAGAATAGAAGGTGGAAAACAGTAAATGGAAGATAAAGAGTGAAATACAAGAAGTCCAAATGAAGCAGGCGACAGGAAAATTGAAGTTCAAATGTGGGATCTCCGATGCGGTCTTCTTGGCATTTAGTGGAGGGCCCGCCTAGCAGCAAGCAATAGTTGCTGGGAATCTGTACTTGCTGCCAGAAAGGAGGGTAGCGATCACGAACTGTGAGTGCTCTGAACTGCAAACAGTCCGTCCTAAATAGGCTGTTGTTGGTTTCTGTAGCAGTGCAGAGTTTTTCCCACTATTTTGACAACTTCCAAACTCAATGTTGGGATTTTGTGGTTACAGGCTTCCCTCCATTCAAAATAATCATGTCTATTTTCTATTTCTTGATTCCAAAAGTTCCACACTCTCTCTATCATCCATTCACAATCTCGTAATCCAACTCGACAATGTATAGACACCGTCGCCCGCCCGCTATCATCATTGTCAGTTGGGCTGCTCTGAGGATATCATGTTTCGAAGCCCTAGCTCGCTCTCGTTTGTACCCTGCCGGTATCCCAGTAACACCACGCCAGGCTTCCCTTCGCCAACAAGCTCGATTCCATGTTGCCAGTCTAGTGTTTCAATCCTGATAATTCGACACAGCAGCCACTTTCTGGGTCGTGAGTGAGCGCAGAGATGCTGAGATACTGCTCCGCCCTCCTCTTGCAGTCAGTATTGTCCATCCCACTAACTGCTCTGCAAAAGATTTTGAGGTATAAGCTGTGGTTACGAAGGAATACTATTGTATCTTTGTCGTTTCGGCTCAAGCCAGCAGTCAGCCATTCACCGTATTCAACGAGCAATGAGGCACTGAGCCACATGCAAACATCAGGAACTAGCTACTGGTTGCACGGCGTATTAGCTGCAGAATTGGCGTCAGAGCAATAAGTGAGGGGCTTCGTTGCTGGATGAACAGACTGCTGTGACCATTTCGTCCATCCGCCATCAGTGCTTGCGCAACCGAGTACTCACACTACTGTGAAGGCCGGCCGTATTCCTCTATCCCTCAATATATTTCTATGAATGGGTTGGCCAGTCATGACTAGTACTAATAGAAATAGAGAAAACTGACCAGCCATATGCAATGCGTCCCAGCTGCTGCTGATGCTATCACTATTTCTACTGCGTACTTGCATACATCAAAGTGTGCATGCGCACTTTGCTTATAATCCTGCTGGCTCACAACAGTCGATCCCTCTCGCACTCTGCTTTCTTGCCTTGTTCTCTTCTGTCTATGATATCTCTCCTCCCCATCCCGGCTCAAACTGGAAGGAAGCTTAATCACTCTCGCTCCAAAATTTCCATCTCTTTCTTCCCTGCTGAGGAATATATTACAGACAGTCAGGAGTTGTACCTTCAAGCTATGATTATAGTAGCCATTATTCCTATATCAAGCTAACGTGATCCTGAGTCATTATCCCCCGGAACTTCTAATTACTACTGTGTACTAGTAACTATGTAATATTGACGTTGTTTCCAAGGACAGACATTCCACTTCTCAAAGATAACAAGGGTCGGGAGCTGGAACTTTGCGGGTCAAGATCGCGTTTCTTTCTTTACCAACCCTACTAGTAAGTAGGGCCTCTCCTAACGCGAAGCCCTGTCGGACCCCTTGAAGTTACTACCTTGTCGATGCACAAATGAAGTTATCCCGTGTATAGGGGCCATATGCAAGGTCATATTTTTATAATGTTTTTTTTCGCGGCACAAGCTCTAAGCCAAGGCAAGAGTCAATCGTGTCTGCAAAGAAAACAAAAAGCAACGGCATTAAGTAGATCGACAGTCACGCTACCGTCTAATTGTCCCCTGAACTTCTCAAGCCAATATTATGTGGATGTATTTAGTGGTTCTCATCACAGCTCTAAAATTCCGTTATATGTATGTAATGTAATGTGCATATAGAGTGCATGCAGAGTCGCTTCGTAATCTGTGTCTCTAACGCGGAGCATGCAGCTCTGTTGACCGAAAAAAAAAATGAAAAGAAAACGTTAATTTCTCTTTTCCATCTTCTCTGCTTAAATTGGCGACAGCGGCATCCAAAAGTGACCAGGATTTCGAAAGCCCAAGCACCGTCGATCCCGATGTCTCTGTCGAGCTACTAATAGTGATACTAGTACTACTGTTGCTACTTCCACTGACAACCTTCTTTAAGCCTTTAACCTACCTGCAATACTTTGTTCACGGAGAATAAACAAGAATGTCCCATGTTGAGCAAACAACATTGAACATCCTGAATTTATTGCTAAGTATCATAATGTGGTTGACAACGAGGAAACTCATCTCTAACATTTAAATGCGCAAGATGGACCGACATCCAAGAAACACATTACTGCGGTTTTAGGCGGGAGAAAGATACATCGCCTGCGAGGATATTCCCAAACCATCAAGACGTGTGATTTCTATATTAGAAAATTCCTTGCCGTAATGACCTACAACTCTTCTTATCAAAGATACAATAGATGGAAGGCCTTCTCGAGCTACAGCCTTAACCATGTGTTTGTAAATTATCAATAGCTGGTACATATTTTCAATCTATATTCATTATGCACATTACGGTTAAAAAAAGCGAGGGTGTACATTAGGGTTAGGAAAACACATTTGATCTAGGGTTGCTTGTCACACCAATATCTATCTGGCTGAATTGAAGGCTAAACGATACCATCTCTTATATTATTGTGAACGTACTGCCATATCATACAACAAATACTAACTTAATAAAAAAGGAATCCATAGTTTTCTTGTTCACGCCCAAGAACAACTTGAGTTGCATTCAAGATGGCCGAATCTCATAATGACAGCCTAGCTGCTGCTGCCCATATTGCCAGTGTTGTGAAATCCTCAGCTATTAACACGTCAGGCGAAAACCGTGGCCAGAATAGCGGTCACAGGGATAGACATGGGGGCAAACGAGGCAGCAGAAATGGACCTACTTGTCGAGAGGAGAAGGTATCGAGAGCCTTATCGAAGCTTTTGAGACACCAAGCCTCCAATGCCGGGATTACACTTGACGCCGAAGGCTATGCGCCGTTAGACAGAGTGGTGAGTCGTGTCCCTTTCTCACGTTATCAGTTTGTGTTACTTTATGTTTGTGTTATTTTGTTTTCTTTCCTTTGACACGGGAAGATTAGGGGACTGGCAAGATATAGCGCGGAGCGACTACAGATGGAATGAGAGGAATTGATATTTAAAATGTGTTTTAAGGCGCTATCTAACCTTACTTTGATAATAGCTTGCGTGGAGCTCTCTAAAGTCGGAGAAAGTCACTGTGGAAGATGTTAAAACATGCACTCGGGACAATGCCAAGCAGCGCTTTTCTATGAAGCCTAACCCAGATACAAATCCAGCTGCCGACACAGAAGATTCCGGCGATGCCAGGCACTGGCTCATCCGCGCCAATCAGGGACACAGCATCAAGCTAGAATCTAGCGCCATGATGACTGAGATAACACTGGCTGACGCTAATGTGCCAGCTGTTGTATTGCACGGCACGTATTTTATCTTTTGGGCGCCGATTCTACGGGCTGGTGGACTAAGCCGGATGGGCCGCAATCATGTCCACTGTGCCACGGGAATTCCTGGCTCGGACACGGGCATCGTCAGTGGTATGCGCAAAGACGCCGAGTTATTGGTGTACCTAGATATTGAGGCTACTCTGCGCGATGAGGTTATGCAATGGTGGTTGAGCAGTAATGGTGTGGTATTAACCGAGGGCAACCAAGATGGAATCATCCCATGCAAGTACTTTAAGAAGGTAGAAGGCGCTAAGAAGGATGTTGGTGTGTTGATGGAGGACGGAAAGAAGGTTGCCGACCTGCCTGTAGATCTGGTGATGCGGGAACCTCTGGGAAAAAACAGGGCACTGAAGAGTCAAGGCGAGAAATAGGCCAAGGAAAAAAGAGAAGACAAATAACAATTTATTGAAGTTTGACACGGTATATTGTGAAATGTATGCGTACTATGGATATTTGAGACTAGAAAAAAACAAACAAAACGCCACTACGAAGATCGAGAGACAATATATAGTATTGGCCACGCAGGGCACCACTACAACCACGATTCTAGAATTTCAATATTTGAGAGGCTGACTGACCTTTTCGCCTTGTAAGGCAAAGTTGAGAGCCAAAGGCTTGGCATCTTTTAAAAACATGTCCCAAAGTGCGATCTCGGCTGTTTTCTTACAGGATTTATGTTTTACCAGAAACTCGGATTGAGGGAACATATACTGCTCTCCCTCTGTGAACCTCAGATACGCTGAGAACTGCGGGGTCTCGGGGCCATCGGGAAGATATTCCACTTTGGGGGGCGAGACCTTCATGCTCTTGCAATATTCTTTCGACTCTTGCCGTACCTGTAAAAGATAGTTATCGTCATCCCGGGGGCCAAAGTTCCGCCGGGAGGTGACCATTTCGGCCGTTGGGGCTTTAACGGCATCCATCTCTGCGTACTCGCTCTGGCCGGACATAGACAGGGAAGATGCGGTCGAGTGCCGTGGAGGTTGTCTAGGCGGAGAGGAGTAGATAGACGGGTTATGCAGCGTGGGCTGAGAAACAGCCCCCGGCTGAGCAAAGAGCGAAGACGATAAGGGGGGTATGCTGTGCATATGCGTAGATTGCTGCGCCAGAGCTGGAGGAGAGTTATGGGCGGTGGAGGCATATAGGCTGTTAATACCGGCGGCAGGTTTGTGAGCTGATGGTGGCGAGAACCATCGCTGGCTTAGTTCATACTGCTCGATAACATTTGTGCGCTGGGATAGCGACATCGGTAACGATGGAGGTTCGATCAGATGGCGCAGGGCACAGAGGCCGGCATACTGCTTTGCATCCTGGAACGACGAGTTAGGAAATGAGGATAATAAGCAAGAGGGGCTTGGATGAAGGAAGACAAGACGTATACAGGGAATAGATATATGGGCCGTACCTTTTTTTTGGTGAAATAAAACGGCTCATTGTTGCAAAAGCCGAATTGCTCGTTGGGAAACGTTTTGTCGTCGAAGCTGACAGAGACGTACCATTTGAGCAGTTCGCCCTTCTTACGACCGTGCTGGATGGCCTTGCTTTGCTCGTGGTACGTGAGGGTATGGAGACTATGTTTGGCGAAAGTTTCTGAACGAGGCAGATGCAAGAACATGGTGCAAAAGAAGTTAGTCATTTGGGCCAAAAGGCATGCATATAGGTAGTAGCAAGTAGTAGTAAAGGAGCAACAAAAAACAGCAGCAACTACTACTAGTACTAACAATACGACCGACTAGAAGGTCTGATATGGGCATGCGGGACGGACCTTGTAGTTTGCCGACCCAGTTCCCGTCGATGACAGGGTCCTGGATTATCACGCCAGAACTCTGCCATTCTTCTAGAATAGCCGGCAGCATACGCACAAGCTCAATCTCTCGCGGGCTTAGTGAGTTGAGCGTTGCGCCGCTGGCTTCGCGGGCTTGTGCCCATTGCACGACCTGCGGCCATGGAATTTGGTCGGCCGCCATTTTGCGGTAACAAAAAGCTATATTGGATGTGTATATAAGAGATAACGAAACAGCCAAGAAGGGATAGAAGGGAATTTTTTTTTGACCAGCGGTTGCGACTAGATCTTTGGCGGTTAAAGCCCGCGAGGTATGAGATAATGAGGGACGGGGTTCAGGGAACAAAGGGCTGCTTCATAGAGAAAATTGTCCTTGGCTTGAGGACGGAAAGCAAAAAAAAAGAAGAGGAAAATTTGGCGGGCAAAGGAAAAATATATAAAGTACAGAGGGGAAGCTAGACCTTTGTTGTGGTGGGGCAGCGGCAGACAGCCTGCTTAATAGAGAAGCAAAATACTGTGAACACCCGAAACTAGTTGTTATCCACTGGTTTGAATTGAAGGGGCGCTTTCTATACTATATACTTACTTGTATTACATACTCGTACTATGTACTTGTACTGTATATCTACCGTAGTTGAGAATGTTACTTAGAGTACTACCAATAGTTGCTACCAACACTAATAACATTTCGATTTGTCATGTGCAAGACCTGAGGCTGCAGCCGCTGCTGCGAAACGAGAAGCCTGCACCGCTAGCATGACCAACAGGCTAATCTAGCGATAACAAGTCTATACACTTATGAGAGTTTGGCTGCGCTTGGGCTGACTGACTGGCCGCTAATAGTGTACTCCCGAGTCCATAATTTCTATCTTTTTTCTGCCAGCTTGTCGGTGGTGCTGACCATAGATGTAGTGCGACTTGGGTTGTTTGGTTGACAGACATCACATCTTCGCCTGGCCCACCAGCTGCTTGCGCTGAGCTTGACCACATCAGAATCCTCCTGCTGCAGGTTGACATTAGGCTGTGAGAGGGAAGAGAAGAGAAAATAACAAGAACGAGAAGGATAAGAGAAGCACAAAGAACCCCGAAGAACTGCTGCAACTAGCTGCACTTGATCGTGCATGCGGCGGTGCATCACATTACATTGCATGTTATAAACTACTACAAATGCTACTGAACACAAGACAAAGGACTCTATTGCAATCTATAATTACTGGTTGTGGCCAAAAAAGCTTTGTAAAGCTGTTGTTCCTGATGATTACTATCTATACTTTTTTTTGGTGTTCTACTCTGAGAGTAGAGAAAGAGATAGAAGCGCGAGACTCCGAGTCGCCGCCCAATAATAAAACAGAGCTATAAAACTGTCCGATGTGCAGATGCAGTGATGTGTGATATATCTATAACGAATAAAAACCAGCAAAAAAAACTATAACTTAACTCCTGTAAATATAAAATGCCCAACACCCTTTCTAGCCATCCCTCCATCCAAGCCGGTTTTTAAGTACCAGGATGTGCACTGTGGCTGATACGAAATAAGTCAGAGCCAGACTAGAAGCTCAGTCTTCGTACGATTTGATAAAATCAAACTGTGTGCACCTGGCAACACTTTTAAGCCTCTTCCTCGAAAAACCCGTCATCGCTGTCGCTATCGCTAACTTCCGTAACCGTCTCCTTCTGCTTCTGTTTCTGCTTCCTTTTATTATTATCCTCCACGCCTTTCTTCTCGTTGGCCTCTTCCACCGTCTGGCGCTCCGGTTCCTTGAGAGGGTTAATATCAGCAGACTGGCGATCCCGAAGTCTCTCCAGAGCAGGGCGACCGATACTCATTGCATCGCGAACTACACGCCACAGACGCGGCCGCATGAGGCCATTGAAGCCAGGTACTGGTTCATGACCCGGCGGCACCTTAGTGGAGCCATTGTCGTCATCAACTTTGGAGTAGAGGCTGATGTAGCGCTCGAGATACGGAAAAAACTGCGTGTATTCAAGGTCAACCTGGTAGATGATAGTGTCTAGTTGAAGCTTCTGATCGTCGGGAGTTGATTTGAGGCCCTTGTTAGCTTGCTTTAATTTGCGCGTGGCCTTTTGACGCTCTACAGGACAATGTTGTTAGCTTGACGAGTATCAAATGATATTTTTGAAGAGCGTTTGTTAACAAAACAAGAGGTTGCCTTACCAAAGAAGCGCACCATATGATATCTCTTGATCATGTTGCTACGGTGGCGCTGGTTATCAATGGAGGAGATGCTGGCCTTGAGCGAGGCCATCTCACGCTGCATTTCGTTCTTAACGGTCGCAGGAATGCTAGCGCTGTACTGTAGTTTGCGCTCAATGGTACGCAGGCGCTTCTTCATGCCATTCAGAGTGCCTTCTCTAGCCTTGTGCGTCTTACCCTTCCACTTAGGAAGACCATCTTGTTGGTAGGCGGTGTCCGCCATGACGTCGATTGTGTGTGTATTGAAGTTTGGTATATGATGAATATGATTGAATTTTATACTAGGGAAGAAGTGATGCAGGTGAAGGGGGAACACACCGATGCATAGATTAACAATGTATTTTCTGGGTTGAATCGCAAGAAGCTATAAAAATCGAAAGTGTTCGGCGCAAGACTGGACGCTGCCTTCATTAACAAAATTTTGGCGGGGCGGATAGCTTATCTGCGATAAGTGGGTAAATAATGGGTGATCTTAGCTCGATCTTGGTAAAGCTAATCTTGGTCGTATGCAGTGCTTAGAACTTTAATATTCATGCTTTGGGGAAACATACAAACTAGATCGCATTAAGAATGGTTTGGGGCGATTTAAATTCAGAATTTCATTATCTATGAATAGTTTAGCTTGCTGGGCTAAAGAAGCAAAAACTACTTGATTGCGAGAGCATATACTGCTAATAGCGGCGATAGTGTGCGACGTTACAACGACAGCATCAACATCGACATAATAGCCTAGGCATCTAAACGCCTTATCTTCGTTGAGAAGGTGAAGTCCTCCACCCTCCATTGCCTACTATGGATCGTATAGATTCAGGACTAGTGAAATGGTGCCCGGAGCCAGCCCACGAGAGCTTCATGCACATCAATCTCCAGCACCGAGTCGTCCAAGTCTACAAGCCCACTGGCCGCGCTAAGCAGGGCGAATTTGACTATCAAGCAGTGTCTAAGTACGAAGACATTCCGCCATTAACTACATATGATTGGTCGCATACCTCGCCTGGACTTTTGGCTGTGGGAACTGCCAACGGAGTAGTCAACTTGCTCCGCCTGGACGATAATTCCAACGACTATGTTGAGCTCGGTGTCAAGCTGTCGCGGGCTTGCCAGGCCGTAGCTTTTAACCTACAGTGCAAACTAGCCGTTGGGCTGGAGCGTGTAAGAAATGATAACTGTTTACAGATATGGGATCTGGGCCACCTCACCCGTCTTGATGCTCGCGTCAAGGGGTTTGACAAGGACAACTCGGCATTTGTCGATTCATATCGCCAGTATGAGCCTAGTGTTTCGGTGTCTAGCATTAGATTCTTTGAAGATCATCCAGACACTCTAGTTGTAGGCATCAAGGGCCAAGGCCTACGGTTGCATGACCTTCGTAGTGAGTATCTCCAAAAAAACATGCCTTTGTCATGGCTATTAATTGACTGACAACAAACCTAAAGGTGACCAGAAAAACACCATCACGTTTCTAACTAAATGCAACAACAACTTGGCTATTGACCACTCGGATCAGAACTATTTTGCTTCTTCAGCGCTAGACCAGCCTGGAATCGTTATCTGGGATAGACGAGCAGCCAAAAAACCCTTGCAGTCTAAAATATATGCCGACGCCGTCCGAGACGAAGAGGTCCCTTACGGTGCAGCTTTGGAGCTTAATAGTATTGTAGATGTTCAAAATGACCCATCAGTCAACGACAACATGCACTCAGATATCCGGTCACTTCGTTTCTGTCGCGATAGACGGGGCTTGTTAGGAATATTATCTAGAACTGGTCAGCTCAAGGTTCTGCAGACTAACAAAGAGCGCCGCACTGATGAGCCAGAAGTCACAAATTTGAAGTCAGCTGAGCTATTATCTGTTACTAAGTCACATGATATGGACGTTTCGCAGATGGCCGCGAGTCGCAAGAACGACCGTATCGTGTCCTTTGACTGGGTTTCACTCCAGAATTCAACGTTGAGGCCTCGTATGCTTGTCCTGAGGGCAAGCGGCAAGTTTGACATATTGGAGCAGCCATCCAATGCATCTGATCATCTTTACAAACTCATTCCTTGGGGCACACCACATCGTGGACTCGACAAAGAGCCATACCACGATATAATGCGGTTTGAGTCTGCTCAAGTACCAACTATGCTTGGCCCTCTCTTGATAGACCAGGCTCTCTCTAACATTCCATTGTTTGGTCCACAACGTGCTGATATTGCCACTATTATGGAGCGAACTGTTAATGCAAACCATGTTTCACACACCTTTATCACCGACGCGGATGCTACGGAAAAAGTGCTCCCCAAGGCATTCTTCGATGCCACGAAGATCGCGGACAAGCTCAAGGCTCTGCGAACATTTGCAAGAGAAGTTCACGCCTCGTACCCGCGACAAAGCTCTGCTGACAAGGAGCGCGCAAAGCAACGAGGCAATGTATCGTTTTCGTGTCGCGAGATACACGAAGAGTTGCTCATCACTCTAATGCGCACTAAAGGGTTTCCTCGAGAAGCACACGAAGTCATTGACCACGTCATGTTACTTAGAGCACGAGAACAGTACCTGTTTGATGCCACAAAGAACGCTGAAATCGTTGCCGATGACCCGTGGCTTAAGAATTTATGGGAATGGATCGCAGGTACGTATGGTATAAACCCAATATCCTGTTACATCTGAACTAACATATCATAGCCGCGGAATCTGCTACCAAGGACACTGATTTAGAGGCTCATCCGTTTGATTTAAGTTATCTCGGCGTCCAGTCCATTTGGAATCACGATCTTGGCGCCAAGCCATCAAATAGGCGGCCACTCGGCCAGCCCTCTGATGTGAGTAACAACATATGGGAGAGACACATTGGGACGCTCTGTAAGAAACGGCGCCTCCCACGCTACAGTGGTGTTGATACCAAATGGCCAAATCACAGACAGATCTGTCTGTCTATATGTACATGGGGCGAGAATTTTTCGGAGGACAGTGATGCCTATCACGATGTTCTGCCGGATTTTCCCACAACCGTTCAGACTCGGGCAGCAGCTCGGGCCTTATTCAAAGGCGATACTAATGGCGCTATCAATATACTGAAACATGCCAGCACCAAGCACCCCGAGCTTCTCTTTGTGTCTCTGGCGCTACAGCTCATTGGCCGCGATGATCGAGGCATTGCTAAGTACCAGCTAGACTTTGACCAGATGGTGGCAAGCAAGACAGATCCGTATCTATGGGCTATATCGTCGTTGATTGCGACGGGAGATTGGCGTAAGATTGCCGACCAGAAGTCACTGCCATTATCAGACCGTACATACGTAGCTGTTCGTAACTTGGAAGACCATGATTTATCTGAGTGGCTTGATCATGAAGTTGCCTCCGCCATCTCGACCGGTGACATTGAGGGCGTCGTCCTGACCGGTCTAACCAGCCAGATGATCGATATCCTAGCGCAGTATGTCGCCAAATTTGGCGACTACCAGACAGCCACTCTAGTATGCTCCATCTTTGCACCGCGTTATGTCGACGACTTCCGTGCCCATACATGGCGCACCGCCTATCGCGCTTACTTGCAGCGCCACAAGGCCTTTCTCCAACGCACCAAGTACGACGTCGAAAGCACCAAGCGTAGCAAACGTGACATCGCGAGCCGGTCGAGCCTCAAGACCCCGGCACGCCAAATTGCGTTGCGCTGTTTCTTCTGCGACGCCCAGTCAGGCTTGGAAGAGAAGCTCAGCCCAGTAACAGCTTCACACCTGCAGCAGCAGCAACAACAACAACAACAACAACAACAACAACAACAACAACAACAACAACCACAACAACAACAACAGCAGCAGCAGCAGCAGCAGCTACAGGCACAGCAATTGGCACAGCAATCGGCACAACAGCAGATGCAGATACAACAGACGCAACTAGCACAGCAGACACAACATATGCATAGTAGCTTAGGCACTACAGGTGCACTAGCACATCGCGCTGGCCCACCAGCGGCTGCAACCCCGGCGCTGACGCACCAAACGCCTAACCCCCCGCCGCCTACATTAGCCGGTGGCTCTGGTCACATGACAGGAAACATGGATGCCGGGCATAACCACCTCCACCATCATCATCATTTCAGCAACATCGACGGCGCCCCGAATGTGCCAGGGATCAACGGGCCCGCCATTCCTGCAATTGTCGCAGCCGCCAAACCACCAGCCACTTCTGCAACGGTAGTCACGCCGACCTGTAATCCACTGACAGCAGCGGCCATGGCCTCGGGAATCAGCTGTCCGAAATGCGGCCGTAGCCTGCCTCGCTGCGTGGTGTGTCTGGAAATTGTGGGTATGCCGCGATCAGACCGACCGGAAATGTCGGCGGACGCGGCTGTTCGCTCGGTAGCTAAGTTTCCTAGCTTTTGTCTACGTTGTGAACATGTGCTGCATCTCGACCATGCAAGGCAGTGGTTTGCGCGCATGAGCGAATGTCCAGTGCCGGAGTGCAAATGCCAGTGTAACTTCCGGGCAAATCCTGAGTTGATGTATAGTTAATGTGTTTAGCGTAATAAAAGAACCTTCGAACCGGAATGGCAGGTCTGTCTATATGATATGCTTTGTGTTATTGTCTCACGTAAGTTTGTGTAGATAACCCTAAAATGTCATTTGTATGCAGTTTTCTCGATGCTAGTAAGGGTTTATTTTTTATAGCACAGCGCCCTTTTGTCCAGGAACAGGCGGTAATATATAATTTAATATAACATAACATTGTCTTAGAGTACTCTATAATCCTAGTCAACGTCTTGATGGCTTTTTATATGATTTTTCATATTTTCTGATCCTAGATCCTAAGTACGTAATTGTGACTACGTATGTTATTTACAATTATATAAACACTACTACTACGTAGTGCCAGTGAATGAAACATTTATAGTAGAGAAAAATCAGACAAGCGACATCGAGATGGGTCGCTCTGGCTCTTTGCTCCTAGGACAGATTCAGAGTGATAATATACAGGGAGGGTGCAAAAAGCAAGACAGTCCGAAGATGGCTATTAGAATGGTGAAAAGAGTAGTTTTGCTGAACTGATGGTATCAGCAAGTATGGATGGCGGAGACTAGATAAGAGAATAATTGAAGGTAAGGAATGGAGAAGTTGGTTGGTTTCGATGAATGGTTTTTTATAGCCTATTCAACACACGTTCATGTAAGTTCAATGGCAACTTTTACCAACGCATGAATATATGAAAATACATGATATTAACACTTTAAGCAATGTACATATTGTGCCGATGACGCCGTCGTTGTCAGGCCGTTTGTTTAGCTTTTGGTAGTGCAAGCTTACAACAGCCACTACAGACCCTAGAGTCGAAAGGCTGTTTTCTTATAATTATTGGGCTGTATATGTGAGATTGATAGCTGTTAAATTATAAACTTGCTTCTTGTAGGCTGATTATTTGGTACGAAGGTGCTTCATCTTCTCCAAACGTAGTACTACTTCTACTACTACAAAAAAAAAGGCCCGGGATTTTATTTCTTTGCAACTGTCTATCTGCCGTTGCCATGGCTTGGCGTTTCTGCATGCACAAGGTAGTGTTCATTTAGCAGGCAGACAATGCAATATCTAGTGCTGACGACACCCTGACAGTGACTAAGATATCTTCATGCGGACGGACTGCTGGATTGCAGCTGAGGCTGGACTAAAACGGGAGGCATCGTCAATCACAATAAAAAGAGCTCAGGAGCACATGTTTTTGCTAAATTTTTTCTCTTTCGTTGACTCCATTGTTGTGGGATTGAGAGATGAAGGAGCAGCATTTAACAGTCATAATCAGATGCAGAGATTGACTCCAACTTGGATGTCCATTCGTCCTGGACCCCAAGTCTTCCTCTTGGTAGTATTGATAGACGTTGGGTGAGGCTGGCTTCTAGTGTAAGAAAGCGAGAGGCTTCTGAAACTTAGTGATCAAAACAACTCTTAACGCTTGTAGATATAAACACACTTTGGCTGACTGTTTTCTCATTCATGGCTGCGATGTGAGGCGATCGCTGGTCGTCTGTGCCTGTATGTGCTTGGATGGAGACTTGCTGTGTTTGCGTTGTTAGTGTGTGATGGGGTGTGAATGGTGGCAGCGGCGATGTTTCAATATGCAAGCTGTAATCTCTAGTACGATGTCTGGGCTGATAACGGAGTTCGAAGCCTGCGCTGCTGCACTTGGAGCGGCTGCTTTCATTTGGATTCACGCTGATCGTCGTGCGAGCGGCTTAGAGCGGGTTTTTGTTAGGGCGGCCCTGCTTGCCTGTGCCAAAATGGACAAGGACACAGGCCAAGCTCGACATTGGCTTTGTCGATGATGGCGCTTCATTGATTGATGGAATGGGTTGGAGGCGGCCTTGGCTGGGCTGACCAAGCTGAGAAAGGCGTGGAAAAAGGCTACCGAAAGCGATCTTGGAGACGCTAGTTTTGTTTCTCTTTTTTGAGTTGATTTGATATATCTTGAGTCTACCTAACTCTCGAAGAGCATACGACTCTGTTTTTTTTATTTTTTTTTATTTTTATTTTTATTTTTTCCACTTTTTGATTGGTATATATATAGTTTACCAAATTCACTAAGAGCATATCTTTTCCACTAAATCCTACAGGTATTCTTTTTCTTTCATCCATCTGCACCTCCTTCGCTGTAATATCATTTAACAATGGCCATTACTTTCATATGCATCTGTGACCGATTCGATTGAGTGACCTCCCAAATCGGTATTAATTTTATTGATATGTTTTTCATATATTCATCGTTTTTATCCATTTGCATAACCCCTCTTTGGGCTTTTCTTTATTCAAAAGAAAGAACAGCTTCAGGCCATTGTAGACGCCTCGTAGTATTAGACGCCTTTACTCGCTTTTCTCTTGCATTTTTTCTGCATCGTCGTCTGTTCGCAGGCGACCCCTCCTCTCTTATATCCTAGACTGCATCTTTTAGGTGCCTGTATTCTCTGCCCTTGGCTACGAGATTCTTCTTTTTCTTCTTCTTCTTCCTCGTGCTTCTGCTCTTTAACTGGAACTTCGCCTCTTATATAGTAACGACTTCGCACTAACTATACTAGGCTGATATCTTGACTAAAGTCCTAAGAATAATACCGTTTGTCCGCATTGGGCTCTGCATATAGTAATCGTGCTTGTGGCCGGAACTTGACCTGTGCATTTCCTTGACCAGCCAAACTCAAACTCACCGACCAACTGCTCTTCCATCGCATCGACCCGCGACTCGACGGCCTTGTTCTGTCATCAGCAACCTAGCAAATATTCTGTCATCGATCTCGTCATCGACCCACGCCCAATTACATCAGCCTAGACAGCGCTCGGCACCCCCAGAGCATGCCAGGCCCAATAGCCCGCGTTGGTGCTGACACTTCTGACGCTGCTGCTGGTGCTGGCTACGATAGTAAGTGCGCATCATCTGACCATGCTTTTGCTTTGTTCACTCGCTGCTTTTGTCGCTGCCGTTCATCAAAGAACCATATGTTGCACGTACCTCTGGGCAACTATGCCGAGAAGCCAGCATCCAAGCTAAAGCTCTCTCTTTTCTCGCGGCTTTTGTTGGCCTTGTTACACCGCGCCTGTCTTGATCTTACTATCCTTTACCTGATTTTGAGTTTGTCGTCCCCCCCTCGGCCTCAGCCGACTAGCTGCGACGCATTTACCCTATTATATATTACATCCTGGTTGTTTTTGCCGAGAGATCTCCAACACTAACTGTCGCTACTTTCTGCTGCAGACAACCAGATTCGTTCTTCCAAGTCCGACGCTTCCACCTTGTCGAACCCCTCCACTCCCACCATCCTCAAAACGACTGTTGCCGCCAAAATGACCGCCGACAACACCCAAGCCTCAAACCAGGCGCACAGCAAGACTTCGTTTCAGCAACAATTACCGCAATCTACGTCTGGTATCTCTTCTACTGCCATACTATCCGACGCCGGCCGTTTGTCTACATCGCCGCCTTTGCAAATTCCGAAGAACTGCAGCACAGGGAATCTGCTCAATTCTGTCGCAGAGACTGCCGTACAGGATCCGTCCCGTATGAGATACTCTATTGACGTTGCTGCTGAGCTCGAGACCGCCTCAAGGTACGAAAGAAAGAAAGCCCATCTAATCACCATTCTCTATTGCTTCTCAATCCGTTTTCGGACTGCCTCCTTCATGCTGGCACTATCTCGACCAACTTAACCAAATGTGGTTTTCGAAAGTCTAGCCCGACCTAACCTAGCCAATATGTCAATACCACATTTCAAGACTCGACCTAACGCTACAATCACATGTCTTGCTTGTTATGCTGAACACACACTTACTTACCTTTGATGGGCTTTTTTCTTTCCTTTTTTATATAGATCTCCCATCATTACTGAACACGACCACCACGGCCTCTCTGCTTTGCGCCGCATTCGCCAGCAACATCCCGTTCGAACCCACGCACATCCCTCTGCGCCACCATCAAGAAGTTCCTCTGTCGCCAACTTACGCTCAGCTTCCATGAACATCTCGCTCCCAAGCCCAACAATGACTTCTTCTCTCGGTGCTGGACCTAGCTCGCCGCTTTTCTTGGAAGACCTATCACGTTTCCCTTCAGAGTCGCTGCATTCCTTTTCATTTGCCCAAACAGACGAAAACCGACAAACATCTCACCGTAGTATGAGATGGATTTCTACCGACGACTCAGATATCGCGCGCAGTCATGTACAAGCGTCTGCTGACCCGCTTCACCCATCTGTAAGCATGGTTGACCTTCGCGATTCTAAAGGCTTCTTCGACAGAGGCCAGGGCCCTCGAACTGCTAGCCCTGAGCGCATCACTACAGTCAACGACTCACATTCAACCTTGGCTTCTCAAGTCATTCCAGAGGATGTCGAGGTTACCACTGAGACCGACAGCCCTGCTCATTCACCTGTCTTCTCCAAATCTGCGCTCAAGACCGATACAATGCCCCACGCTGTCATGGTACCTGGTAAACTACCAGTTCTTAAGCGCACCCTAACCGATATCTCACCCAGTACTGTGCCAGAGAAGATCCTGGCTGGCGAAAACAGCTTTGGCGAGCACAGTGCTTCCTCAGTCGCCGATAATTCGCCTGTAATTTCTACCTTTCCTACACGATCGGCATCTGGAGTGCATGGCCACACCACTAGATGGGTTCCTGCCGCTCAGGCTATCTTCACAACAGAAGCCAAGCCTCCATGGACTATCCTGTCAGCTAACGATCTTGCTTGTTTACTTTTCGGTGTCACTAAAACTGAAATCCGCAAAATTGGCATTTTGGAGGTTGTGCAAGAAGAGCGTCGAGGCTGGCTTGAAAAGAAACTTCGCTACCTTGACCCTTCTGAAGAAGAAAAGGGCTCAAAGACTAACCCAAATACTTCGGCTGCGGCAGCTGCGGCTTCTGCGTTGATCGGATCACAAACAGGAATGTCTGGTCGATTTATGGGCCAACCCAACTCTAGATCTAGCAGCCTCTCTAAAACTTCTAGAAGAGCGCAAACAGTACATAATGGTGATCCCAACCCACCAAAGACCCGCACTGCTACTCACCATAGAAATAGCCTCTCTCGAGGCGTGCTCTTATGTGGTGATGTTGTGCCTATCCAGAAGCGCAATGGCACTACTGGATCTGCCAGTATCTGGGTCAAAGAAAAGCGTGTTGGTTTGATTTGGGTAGTAGAAGAAATCTATGAAGATTCTTCGACTATCACTCTGAGTGCGGACGGAACCGTTGAGAAAATCTCCGGTGCTTGCCAAACAATATGGGGATCTGAAGTTGTCAAATCGGGAGTTGACGTAAACGTACTCATTCCTAGAATACCGAGACAAGGTATTGACCCCAGGGAAGGCCCTATAGACTATGCCCAAATCGCCCGCCGCCGGTTCTACACCTGCCCACATTCAAATAAAATCAACATTCCCTGCACTGTCGAACAAACACGAGGAGAGCTTGAGCTCAGAGTTTCTAGTTTCCCACATATGGCCGGCATCATCGTCCTATCACCAGAAAATCTGACCATCAAGAGCACCAACTCTGTATTCTGTGGCTCTTTGTTTGGCTGGGAAAAACCCGACGGCAAATCTATATTAACTCTGATAAACAACTTCGACAAACTACTCAAGATCCTAACAGAAGAAGACGGTGTCGATCTTAGCCCTGGTATGGTCGTCCCAGAAACTAGTTTCCGCAAGGCTGCTGCTCTATTGGCGTTGAGGGAACACAAGCCGGATGCTTCTGACGCCTTCCTATACCCCGCTGGCATCTCTGCTAAGCACCGTGATGGCTCAGAACTCAAGATTGACGTCCAGATGCGCATCATCCAGAGCGAGCAACAAAATGGAGACATTCGTAACAGCACCGTCGCTGAGGTTGATGAAGAGGGCCAAGAGGCCGATCAAGAGCTGTTGGAAACTCAGCCTGTCATCGAAACCGTCTATGCTCTATGGGTTACATACTCCCGTCACCTCCACTGCACCCAAGTCCCGCACGAGCATGGCACTCCTCCGGGCTCCGCCATGATGTCCCCGCTACACCAGCCATCGCCCGGCCAAGTCGAGTCCCGGAACCCCGTTGATATGCACTCTGACTCTGACGAACCTAAGGAGTCCAAGGTTCCAAGACCTGCCAAGATTATCGTTGAACCGGTACCTCCGCTTTCCCTTGACGAGAAGTCCGATGCTTCGATATCCAAAGCTGTGTCACTCAATCCTGCAATTATCGCGGATAAGAATCGCGAGAAGAAGCCGGAGCCCTTGATTGTGACACAGGATGAAAGTAAACCCCCTGCCCTAGAAGCTTTGAGTCTAGCACCTGTGACACCCGTCACACCATCGCACAAACCAGGAACGAGGGTTAAATCGACTATCGACGACTACACTGTCCTGGAAGAGATGGGCCAAGGTGCTTATGGCCAGGTTAAGTTGGCTAGACACAATGCTACTGGCCGTAAAGCTGTTCTGAAGTATGTCACAAAGCGGCGTATTCTGGTTGACACATGGACGCGCGATCGTCGTCTTGGTACCGTGCCTCTTGAGATCCATGTTATGTCATACTTGCGACGCCCCGAATATGAGCACCCGAATATCGTGGAGATGGAATGCTTCTTCGAAGACAATGTTAACTACTACATCGAAATGGTTCCTCACGGTCTTCCTGGCATGGATTTGTTTGATTATATCGAACTCCGTGCCAACGACATGCCCGAAGCCGAGACTCGTAGCATCTTTTTGCAGGTTGCTCGGGCGGTTGATCACTTGCACAATGTAGCCAAGGTTGTGCATCGTGATATTAAGGATGAGAATGTGATTCTCGATGGCCAGGGCGTCATCAAGCTTATCGATTTCGGAAGTGCTGCTTATATCAAGAGTGGCCCCTTCAATGTCTTCGTTGGCACGATTGGTAAGTTGCTGAAGATACAAAAGGCTATTTTTATTGTTATATATATCATAACTGACTGCTAACACGTGCCTCTAGACTATGCTGCACCGGAAGTTCTCGCAGGCAAGCCATATAACGGCAAGGAACAAGATGTCTGGGCTCTGGGTATCCTCCTTTACACCATCATCTACAAGGAGAACCCATTTTACACCATTGACGAGATTATCGATCACGATCTGCGTGTGCCCTATGTTGTCAACGAAGACAGCATCGATCTCGTGCGCGGCATGCTGAATCGGGATGTTGAAGAGCGCTTCACAATAAACCAAGTGCTAGCGCATCCGTGGATTCAGTTGGCTATTGAGGAGGAGAAAGTCACAAAGGCAAACACAGCTTTAACTTCTCCATGATCCCTTTATATAGAAATGGATTTAGGAGAAAGAAAGAGAGAGAGAGTAGAGCGTGCTTTATAAAAAGGTATCCGTCGATACGGCCACAGCCTAGAGTGTAACCCTGAAGCAGTATATCATGTACGTTACAATGACTTAGATGAATATAAATGACAAAATAAAACGACATAATAACCCTTGTTCCCTTTTGAGATTGAGTGTGCGATTTTTAGCAAGACTAACGCTGCGCTGTCCAATGCCGGATGCATCAAGCAGTTTAAGATCTATGGAAGTTAAATATAATCAGGAAAAGTTAGCAAGCCGTATTGCCCGCCCAGGAGCATAAAGGCTAGTAGTATGAGTAGCGACTTTTGCATACTACGCATAGAGACATCGGAAACGAAATTCACAGAAAGTGAGTCTCAGTGAAAGTAGTGCTTGTACGGGCCTTTTGATCTGATATATCTCAAGTCTACTTAATTCACGAAGAACATATGACTCGATTACCAGGCTTAACGAAAAAAAGGGCGGCTTATTGTGATACAGGCATAGTTAAAATCAGAACCAGCATACGAGCCGGTGGACTGCCTG